>QYAM01000089.1:0-126030 GCA_003988965.1 Neobulgaria alba
ATTCTAAGGAGGGGCGATCATCTGCGCGACGCTGTAGTAACTGCGGAAAAGCTGGTCATAATGCGCGAACTTGTCAAGTAAATGTAGATATATCTAGCTTATTAGATTCTGAGTAGATCTAGTTAATTTTATGTGTTATAGTGGTTTAATTGTCTTTTGAAGTAGTATAGGGCCAAAAAAAATCACGAGGTCCTGATATTCACGAGGTCCTAATAAGCCACGTTATATACCTTAAAATCTCTTATAATTTTCCCTAGGTTATATTCCGTGGCCACTCCTAAACATCCTAAACCCCTCCTATTAGAAGATCACGTTCACATCGTCGCCCTTATAAAGAGGTCTTGTCCGAGATTTACGACCTTACACCTATATAGGAAATCGTTATTAGCCTTCTAGCTACTATAGCGCGCAAATTCATATATGATCGCCACGCGGATCTATAAGTTACCTCGGATCAAAGCGAGTAACGGTTTGGTTAGTACGAAATAACCCCGCAATATTTACGCCAAAATATAAATTATAAAGCCTTAGGCATTAAGACTAACAGTGGCTAAAGCCTAGTGCGCCACATCTAGCTTAGTAATATCTGGCGTAGTTGGTCTAGGCACGAAAATCGTAAATGACATCTTAAATATAACGGACCTTATATCCTAAGTCGTATTTAAGCTAGCATCGACCTTATCGTCTCGTATTTACTAAAATCTCGTATACTAGAGATCCTTACGTATACTACTACGTGGCGGCTAGGCCGGCTCGTACTATGCCTACTGCCCTTAAGCTAGATCACCGGAAACCTATCACATACGAGTCGGCACTTAAGAAAGATATAAATATTATTAGCTAAGCAGCATACCATAAGGAAGCGACGGAGCTCTATTAGTCACTCTAGGACTAGACACCTGTATTGTCTCTATAGAGGATCAATAGATTCGTGGCAAATCTATTAAATACTATACTTTTTAGAAAATGCTAGAAGACAAGTGGCGATTCTAAAATAGTATATAAGTAGATGGTTCCCTAGGACCCTCTAAGAAATAAAGTTTTTTTTGATTCTATATAATAAGCTTTGATCCTTTTTTAAAGTAAAATAATGAAATTCTCTTAGATAAATGCCCTATAATAAGAATTCTATTCGAAGTAACTAAACAAGTTTCCTAATAATTAGGAGGCAGCCAAAGAATATTCGTATTGTTTTCTACTATCTAATGATTAGATACTTATAAGATTAGCAATAGCTTACCGTCGGGTGAGAAGGCCACTGAGGCGACGCTGCGAGTATGGCCCTCGAGCGTCTGTAGCGCTGCTCCCGTGGCCGCGTCCTAGAGCCGTACCGTCTGATCCCTTGACCTAGACACGACCTGCTTGCCGTCGGGTGAGAAGGCCACTGAGGCGACGTAGAGAGTATGGCCCTCGAGCGTCTGCAGCGCCGCGTTCTAGTGTGCTTGCACTTTTGGTTTCAACTGAATCTAATCTAGGATACAACCCTTGAACTTCTTTCGAACAATGCTATTTCCTGGCGCAAAGACAAGAGCAGAGCAATATAATTAAAGAGGTACCTATTCGATTACTGATCGGTTATATAAGGCAAATCGCTTTGCATCATAGATAAATGCATATAAATTGGGGTTGCCCTTAACCTAAAGACAAGTTAATTAGACTTCTATTAAACAATAGATAACATACTAAAACACAACCCTCTAAAGACAATATTGCTTTAATCCCTTCTAACGTCTTGCCTATCCACCTAAGCGCTTCAAGCCAGTGCAGTAGATGAGCCTGCAGAAATCGGTGAGCTTCCTCGCCATTGTGAACCTAAGAACCACTCCTTTGCAGATGCTGGACCTAGTAAAGGCATGTATATTGAACTTCGGGCGGAATGCATTTCTTAATCCAACTGCTTTCAACCTGGCTGGCTTGACTACCAAGAGCATGCATTTCGCAAATGTCCTTCTTGAGTTTCTAGGACATTAGCTATATATAGCCAGCAGCTAATATCTGGTGTGCCTCCTTCTCATCTACCTAAAACTCCCTACATCGATCTTTGTTAAGGAGGAAGTCGCGAAATGAAGGGTGGTGTAGGCGGAGCGGGCGAGTCGGGTCCTCTAGAATATTAAGGATCGCATAAAGGTCAACAAATGTCCGGTCGACATCTTTCCTTAGAAGTGTAATAGCCTGCTTAATAAAGAGGCAGAAAGAGGTGAGAACAATACCACTATACTTCTAAGCGTATGCTTTAACATATTGCATACCTCTTCTTTCTCTTCGTCCGAATAATCCGAGGAGATCGAGTGCTTAAGGACAGCAAGGTAGATCTCGTTGAGGTGCTTCTCTGGTGCGGTAATAGCGCTGCTGCTGCCCCTAAGAATTTTATCTAGTCTCTTACGTGCGAGTCCCTTCCCTTCACGGATGAACCGACATGCTGTTGCCGCCTAGATGAAGAGGCCATAAGCGTATAGAACCAGCTGTCTCAGAACCACTTCGCCTGGCCAGTCTGCGCCAAGAGTCCACTCTTGCCTAATTATCTTTAGGTTATATTCTAGGAATAGAGAGATATCATAGTTAACAATCGTAGGCGGTACGTTATAAAGCACGAAGTCCTGGTGTTCGGCTTATATGATATAGTGCATACTATATCGGATTTGAATTTCGGGTCTGCTGGTAAGAAAGACTCGAAGCCGTACCGCCTTTAGTGATCGAGCATTAGCTAAGAGCCCTAGAATAGTCCGGATATTGTCATCATTCTCACACTCGTCGAGCGCATCAATAACAATAACGTAGGACTGGTGGAATTTCTCTAGCCTTAATAAGGGACCGAGAACAAGCTGGTGCCACTGGTCTAAGAGGGACAGATTCGTAATATCACTCCGCTCCACGATAGCATCACAGATCTGCTTTTGAAGAGACGGTATGGTTTTTGCGAGTTGCACCGCTAGACTTATAAAGAACTTGCCGGCATAGCTCACATCTCCGCCACCCTTTGAAAAGAAGAAGCTGGCTTTAAGACGCTTCTGCTCATAGTATCTGCGGGCGACGGTGCGGGAGATTGTTGACTTTCCCGTCCTAGCTAGGCCGTTTAGCCAGAAGATACATCGCTTATCTTGTCTATCTTTTCTATCAGCCTAGTCATATATCCCTTGTAGAAGGTCGACGCGCGTGTTAGGGAGGCAGGCAGGTTCGTGTTGACGGTCGTAGGAATTGAACGGCGCGTGTGCAGCAATCGGGAGGAGGCTAAGGGGATCTTCTCGGCCTATCGCGTGTCAGTTTTGTGGTGCTCTTCTTTAATATCTATAAAGAGCTTACCGATATGGTATATATCCCTAAGCTAGGCTTTTGCGCCTTCGTTGATATAAATGTCTTAGTATTGCTTGCTTGACCCACCTGGCTGCTTAGGATCTGACATTGCGATCGAACCGTGTACTATAAGCTAGCTGCCGCAAAAGTGGAGAAGGAGCCTACAGCCTTAGTCAATGAATTATGAAGTGAAAAAGCGTCTACTTCCTCTTATAAGTCGGTGCTGGCACGATCTCGTTGTTAATAGTAAGGGGCACTCCTCATTCGCTATATAGCCGTAGGGTTTCACTGGACTAGTGTGATGAGGCTGCAGCTGAAGTCCTAGTGAGGACTTCCCACCTACTCTCCTTATCAAGCTCTAGTGTCCCTTACATTATCATTTCTCTTGACAATGGCGGAGCCGTTCGGCATTGTCGCTAGTGCCATTGGCATTGCATCTGCTTTTACTGCTTGTGTTGACTGCTTCGAGTACGTCAATTTTAGCCGCCACTTCGGTCGAGATTTCGAGACCAGCCAGCTTGCTCTTAACTGCGCGAGACTCCGTCTTACACGATGGGGCGAGTCTGTCAATATCTACGACGATCCTAAACTAGGCAGGCAGGATGCTACTGCGGCCGAGATCCAACTTGCAAAGGATGCGTTGCTCTAAATTCTTGTGCTCTTCGCGGACACCGAGAGCATCTCTAAAAAGTATAAGCTGGCTACGAAGGCTGGCGAGGATCTCTTAGCGTATTCGACAGACGATATAGATCCGAAGATGGTCGTGCTAGACAATAAGATAAAAGGCTTGGCTACACAGCGTCAAAAGAAGGGTCCATTTTTAAAGCTTGCTACCTAGGCTCTCTATCACAGGTCCACTCTAAAAGACCTTCTCGATCAGATCGTCTCACTTATCGACGAGATCGAGAAATTATTCCCCGCACCTTAGGCCCGAACCACGCTTGTCTAACAAGAAGCAGCAGAGATTAGCGACAAGCAGTCTCTTGATCTAATCGAGCATGCAGCCACGGGTGTCGATAGCCTGCTTTAAAAAACGGTAAAGGAAGTAATCGTAGGTCATCAGTACTTAAATATTGGGATCAAAGGACAGGCCTATACTAGGGATGCATATAGTAGTGACTAGAGTGGGGGGCGATTGGGTCATCTCATAAGTATGATGGCGTCGAGGTGGAGAAGGGTGGAAAGGCTCTGGTTAGGAACAAGTATAGTGGAAAGGACTTCTAGGATTAAGCACATCTGTCACGCTGGCGGGCGATACTAAGGCGTTGAAGTCATTACTAAGCTGGATGTGGCGCACCAGGCACCACAATACCTAAAACAACAAGATGCAACTGCCTTAAAATTAGGACTAGGGATCATTTCCTAATATGCACAAGGACTGCCCTAACATTGACAGAAAGATATAACCCGCATGGCGGCATAAATTAGAAACGCTTTAAGACATAGCTACTGCTGTCTGAAGCAGGTTGTTTAGAGACTGGAATCTGGTTATCGGCCACTAAATGGAATGTTGGTATAGAGATCAAATGTGAAGAGGACTCCCCTGGGTGATCCTAGGGCCTTTCCCTTTCCTTTTCGGCTCTCTTAGAGCCCTTAATAATGTTTTTTGCGCTTCTTCTGTTTTTCCCTTTCGGTCCCTGTTTCCTTTTCTTGTTTTATATAGCAGTCTTATGGTCTAACAACCGATAGATAAATAATATAAATCCTTAAATACCTCCACCCACTGTTAGGCTTTATGCCTAAGGCTTTATAAATGAAATTACAGCGTAGGGCGTGCGGGGTTGTTTCGCTTTAACCTAAATATCGTTAGTCGCTTCGACTTAAGGTGCTAATCCGCGTGGCAACCTTACCTGAATTTACACACTATAGCAGCCACAAGGCTAATGACGATTTCCTGCATAGTGGTGAGGCCTTAGAGCTCGGATAAGACCCCTTAGTAAGTATTAGGGATAGTATAAGCTCTATAGTAGAGCTTGGTAGAGGAAGTCTATTGCACTATAAAAGGAGACTCTTTGCAAATTAGGTGTGAGGGCGACGATACAACCGTGATTTTCTAGTGGGAAGGGTTTAGGGTGTTAGGGAGTGACCATAGAACATAACTTATAAGAAAATATAGGAGATATTAAGGTGTACATAGATTTTAACATGCTTGAAGTCAAAGTACCTATCATTTTTTCCGGCACGTAGGGTTTTCCGCTACGTAGGGATGGACGTTAGAATGCTAGATTCTTTCTAAAGACCCCTTTGGCCCGATTGTAGAGGGCAAGCTAGTGGTTCTTGGCTTAGTAAAGAAGGCAAAGATCATTCTGCCATCTGATAGGGAGGACCTTTATTACTACGAGCTTTTTGACGAGGATTTCTTCGCCACTAGAAGGAATGAACGCATTGGCGCTGCTCTTAATAACCATTCTGCTCCGGAGAAAGAGATCACAGAAGCTCGAAGGGAAAGTACGTAATACGGATGGCCAAAATCGCTGGAAGTGCACTGTCTGCGCGTGCAAAGAGGCAGAGGTCTTTTGTTAAGACCTAGTGGGCATGAAGATGACGAATACGTACGAGTGGGCTACTTTTACCTATTTAATCACAGCTTGCTGCCAGACGATATAACAAACGATCAATGGCAGGACTCTTGGTTCGATTGCCTGGCAACAAAAATCACTATTGTCTAGCGCGTCCATGGACTCCCATCGCAGCTGTGCAGCGTCAAAGGATATTTGTTACCAAATTCAATAAACTGCCGAGGCTGGCACCTATGTAATGCCTTCGGGTGAACGCCATTTTATAAAACACGATTTAAGAGGTGACGGACGGAGGCTCGCTCCGTAGGGATATCGGCTATAAATAGCATGTTTCTTAAACCTTCCATAGACACGTGCCCTTTGGCACGCCGTTGCCAAACCGCTGCTAGTAAGTCGTCTCGTTCACGACACCATCACCACTGCAGCATAGACAGAGCCAGTTAGGTGCTGGCGCAAGGCGTGCCGCCTAGCGTGCCTAAATCATACCGTGCTCTTATAGATCATTATGGCAATATCTCCTACTCTACACTCTATCATCGTGCTCGCGGACGACCCTCGAGGGAAGAGAAGGCCTAAGGGCAACAGTACCTCAGACCGTACGAAGAGGAGGTTATCGTTAAGTATCTACTTTAAATGGCTGACCTTAGTTATTTAATACGAATAAAGTTCATCCCTTCACTAGCCTATAGTGTCACCCGCCATCGACCAACCACTAAAAGGCCTGCCAAGGCTCTAGGTCGGAACTAGGCAAAGGCTCTAGAAAAACGCCATCTAATATTGCTAGCACGGAGAGTCAAGGCCTTAGACTAGAACCGTCACAAGAAAAACATTTATAAAAAGATCGTACACTGGTTTAAGGTGATTAAAGAAGTATTATAAGATCCGACTGTCCGTATTAAGAACGTGTATAATATAGACGAGACTAGAGTAATGCTGTCTATGCTAAGCTCTATAAAAGTCCTTATAAGTAAGTATGACAAGCGAGACTATAGAGGTGCGAGAGTCAAGCGCACGTCCGTGACCGCAATCGAATGTATTAGTAGCGATAGTAGGTATCTAAACCCGATGATAATCTGGCCAGCGAGTACCTATCGAAGCAACTAGACCACGTTTCCTACCCCTAGATAGCAGTATATATGCTCCGACTCTGGATATACCGACTCTAAGATCAGCTTAGAGTGGCTTAAGCGTATATTTAATCCCGAAACCAAAGAACAGGCTAACGGCAGACCACGCGTCTTGATCTACGATGGTTTTAGAACGCACGAAACCCTCGAAATCTTAGAGTTCTGTTTTAAGAACAATATTCTTTTATGTCGTCTCCCTTCTTATACCTCCCACAAGCTCCAGCCTTATGATATAGCACTGTTTGCCCCACTTAAGGCAGCCTATCGTGACCAGGTTGATCGACTCGAGCAAGGAGGTGTAAATACGATCGGCAAGGAGCACTTCACTGCTCTATATAGCCCCGTAAGGAAAGCAGCGTTCACGCCAAAGAATATTAAGGCTGGCTTCGCTACAAGCGGTCTGATCCCGTTGAATCTAGATAAGGTGCTTAGAAGTATGCCCGCTCCCCTAGCTAAACCAGCTATTCTAAGCGTCGATAAGATAAGGGTAGGGTCTTGTCGGCAAGACGTAGAACCGCAAACGCCTATGACGCCAGTGTCAGCAGAGTCTTTTATGTCACTGCAGAACCGGATCATCCAACAGGATGCTTATACGCTTGATGAAACGAGCAAACAGAACCTAGCAAAGCACTTATAGAAATGTACCAAAGCTTTCTAGAAGTCCTCTGCTCTAAGCGTCCTCTAGGAGGACCGAATTCGATTCCTGACCACAATTAACAACGAAGCTAAGGCTCGACGATCGACCAAGTCATTAGTACTAGGTAAGGCGAAGGTCATAAGCTATGAGGACCTCGTAGAAGCACGAGCGAAGCGGGTCGTAAAAGAAGCTACTCGAGCAGCTAAAGGCAAGGGGAAACGTGGTCGGAAGCGGAAGAGTAGTACGCTCGAGGCAGAAGAAGACGCTGTAGAGGAAGATACTGCAGGGTCCGCGAAACGTGGTCGAAAGCGTAAGGGTGCTGCGCTTGACGCGCCTGCGCCAGCGAACAAGAAGGCGCGGATAAGTAATGCCCCCAAGTCTGCAAGTACCTTGGTGAGGCAGGCCAGCAGAACACAGATTGCGGAAGATGAGATTGTGCCAGAACCATAGAGAGCCCCAGTGGCGAAGATGTGGTAGTAGAGGCCAAGATTGCTATTTAAACATTTGATAAAGGATCGATTAGTCTAGGGCGACCTGTTGCTATATAAGTTAGAAACTTAGATTTAATATAATCATCGTCGGTTTTTGACACGAGAGGGATTTTACCAGCCTTTGACGTTCCTCCATCGTGCTTGCCCCGCAATTGTTTGTACGTACAGTATACCGCGCTTTGACGTGCCATCTTCTTGGCTAGGTCATCGCAGTCTGGCGTGCTGATACCCTGCTCCTTTCGATACTCTGGCAGCTATTATAGACACTGTCATCATTAAGGTCATCATTGAATTCGTGAGCAATCTTGTAGAGAACGGATTCCCCTTAGAGGCTAGAGTAGGAATCGAAGCCGTTCGTCGTTTTAAGCAGAGCACAAACAGTTCGAGGGAAAAGCCAGAAGCGAAAAGCTGGAAATGAAAAAGCCAATAGTGCAAAGCTGACAGTGAGAAGCCGGAAGTGGGCTGGCTGCCACATTTCACCGGTCGGAGGATGTCGGGAAACGGAATTTTCCGGCCAGGTCCGCCCTAACCCAGCCACACGCTTCGCCTTTACAAATTAGCAGCCACAGGTATTACATTATTAATATAATTATTTTTACCAAGATTACTATAACCACGACGCAGCTAACCAGGGTCTTTGCTCGCTTGATTGGAGGAGGTATCAGCCTGTGTGGCGACGTCGTATGACAGGGCACGCCTTGGCTACCTCAAAAGTGGCAATAGCATTTTTATGTTATTATAAAACCTAGATATCCATATTTAATCGTTTTATGTGTTTAAATAGTGAAAAAATTTTAATAGTAGTATCACAAGTCGAGGGGTCCTATTATAGGGTAAAAGGAGGCTCTCCGTAAATTCAAGGGGGCGGCGACGACACGATAATATTTTTCGGAACTAGTGGATTAGGAGTGTTCGGGGGAGGCATATAATGCACTGAAATGAAAATGAATAGGAATTTTGACGAGTTCACAGATTTTGAGTCGCTTGAACTTGAAGTACTTACGTTTTGTTTCGTTATGGGGTGCGTTTTGGTACGTAGGGATAGACGTTATATTAACGTAAGAGATGGGCCCTAAATAAGATTATGTTTGTATAGAAGGTTAGATTTTAACGTGAGCCTAGATTGTAATTTCTTGTGGCATACACCTAGAAGGGTGTTATGCTATCTTGCTTCTTATAGGGATCTGCGGACAACTTATCTTTGAAGACTTTATTGAGCAATACCTCTGCCACTGTGGCAGCTGGGTAGAGCCTAAGATCGTACTTGTCATGTATAATGTTTATTCCACTACTTAGATAGGATTCGACAAATGTATAAAGATGCCAACGTAGAAGTTGACTTTCTTGGACCATGCTCTCCTAAGGCTAATCTAATCGAAGTGTCCCCCGGAAAAGCCAAAAACACATGCTAAGTCATAGCACAAAAGCTAAACAAGGTTTATTTAGCCCCTGAGAATACTTTAGAGAGTAACCTCGGCCTCTTTTAAGTCAGTGGTAGGTGGCCGACAGGGCTTCTAATGAGTTGAAGTAGCTCCCTCCTTTAAAATATAGAGATTATAAGGTTAAAGTTCAGGGGGAGTACAAATAATTAGAGAGGTATTGAGGATTATGTAAAGTCCTATGTAATGTAGCGCAGAGGGTCACTATCGAAAGGCTTGGCTTTATGTTGAGCAACCTAGTGGAAAATCAGTGAGCTAGCACTTTCGTGCCAGCCAAGATCACGGTGTCATAACCTTTCATTAGCCTATTAATAAAATAGCAGATTACCTATAAGTGTAGCTGGTTCGTACAGTAGGAATCGATTATAGACTCCTGATATTCTCCACCAACTCCACCCAATCCATCTCACATATAGACTTGATGATACAGGTGTACAAGGTAACTTCGTAACTTTAAAATTGATCAATTCTTTCTTTCCCGCGTTTCTCGTTAGCATTAAGATCTATTCGACTTTACGGCAACGATTCCTTAATAAACGAATTTAATTAAATAAGGCTTGTGTCGGGATACTCAAAACAGTATACCTTGCACCTTCAGATGGGTCTCACTATCCGGGATGCAGTTGGTATTGGTTGTATTGAGCTAGATACATCTTATATACCCCTTCCCATGCCACAATACGATGGCCCTTTATGCTAAGTATAGACCATCCCTTTATGCTAATCATAGTATACGCTCCATGCTAATCATAGCATGAAAGGGCTTTTACCCATGATCATGGTTTATGCTTTATACCAACAGCTTGATTAAGGGTGAGAAAGCCTAACAATAAATTATTACGACTCACCTGGTCATTGAGCTTTAGGAGAATTAGAAAGCTAGGCTCGATGGAGTCGAAGAATAGTGATTAATTAATAACCTGTGATTATGTTCGGTGAGAGGGTAAATTCATGGGCTATGGATAACATTTGGTCGATGCTTACGATTATGCCCGCTATATTGTAGCTTGGCCCGGATTTTGGACATTCGGAGTTCAAATCGGGCTCGGAGTTACATGTACGCGTACGGAGTCGGATTTAGCGGAATGGCTTCTGCAGCACATGCCTTCGGGTTAATCTATAAAATATAAATACCATTTGTTGCTAATTCCGTTTTTCTTGAAACCTCATTCACACTTCTCACCGAGAATACTACTATTTGAAAATCACATGCTTAGTTCTGTGCCTCAACACGGCAATTTCTATAATCTGAAAAGCGTTGCAACAGTAAAGTTGATTGAGTCGAGAACTTAAGAATCATATCTTTTAGGCCGCAGTTATCATGTCTATCAATAAAGTCGAATTCGCTCAAGAGGTGGAATCATATACCGTTAAACACCTCCTGCCCCCATCAGATGCCCTGGCACACGCTCAAACCAATAGCGCTGCCCACAATATTCCTACGATTGCGGTATCACACTCGCAAGGCAGATTTTTGTCCCTCTTAACGGCCATGTCTAGAACTCGCAATGTTCTTGAATTGGGGACATTGGGGGGGTTCTCCAGTATTTGGTTTGCTAAAAGTTTAAAGGAAAATGGCGGGGGGAAGGTAACTAGCATTGAGCTCGATAGTACGAGAAGAGAAATTTCAATCGAGAATTTGCGATACGCAGGTGTCGAAGTGCCTGAAGAGGTGGAGGTGATATTAGGTGCTGGTTTGGAGGTTCTGCCTCTCTTGGAGAAAGAGATCGGGATTGGGAAGAGAGAGCCATTTGATTTCGTGTTTATTGATGCGGATTGGGACAATCAGTGGAACTATTTTGATTGGGGAGTGAAATTGAGCAAGGGGAAAGGAAGTGTGATATATGTGGACAATGTTGTTCGCCAACTCTTGGAAAGTGGGGTCGTTGGACCCGAAGCGCGGGACGGAAGTGTAGACTTGGTAGAGAACGCTGGAAAAGACACTCGAGTGGATGCTGTGGTCATGCAGACAGTCGGAGCCAAGAGCTATGATGGATTTTTGATGGCAGTTGTGAAGTAATCGGGGGAAATGCTGCGAGTTACACTTGACTTTTATCTGCTGCAACGTGCAGAGCCGTGAGGCTGTACAGTAGTAACTTCAAGTTCGAAGATACAAATATTAATGAAATCCAATTGCGTCTTTTGATGTTTCTCTGCCCTATCCTCCGTTCTGCGTTCCTGCTGACGAATGGAGAATTTAAGGGAAGGTCCGATTTGCAATTCGATGGAAAAAGAAATCTTAGAGTAGGCTTAGGGGGTTCATGGCGAAGATAGGGGTACTGTGACTGACCAGGCAGGCAACTTTTCCGAGATGGTACTATTAGGCACTCGCCATGCATCAGTAGACGGCATACCTTAATCTCGAAGGACGCGAAAAGGATAGGAGTCCAAGATTTCGAAATAAAGGTAAGAAACACGGAGGAGAGGAGGAGAGAGGCTGAAGGAGGGGGAAATGCGGGCGGTTATCGCGTCAACCCATACCCGCGCTTCTCAGGGACTAGCTTCCGTGCCTCCGATCTTTTCACATTCGTCATAACAACTCAAGTCTCACCCCGAAGAGATACCTCTAATGCCTTTCGGCCATGACGCGTCGATGTTAAGAGAAGAGGAACGCGAAACAGCGTCTGTGCAATGCTATTGATGGTAATCTTGGCATGATCCTAAGCGTGGTAAATCGATTTGTATTTGCCTATGTGACGAAGAGAGAAGTCACGCATGAAGATTGCGCGATGTTCACGATAAATTTCAGGATATAAGTGACAGGGGTGATATGAAGCGTAAATATCTTATTCGGTGAAATAAGGTAGTCGGACTGTGTGGGCATTATTGTCATCATAGTCTAGTAACAAATACTATTTTAGGACGCTTTGAATAGCTAGGGCTTGGACCCGTCGCTCCCCCCCGCTCGGTTCACTTTCAAGGTGACTATCTTGCGACACTTGGCTTGCCTAGGGACTTAAACCACGAGCTCCTTGCCCGATCTTTCTCACGCCAGCACATCACGCCCACTACTAAGAAAATTCCAGACGCAGAAGGCGGTACGACATCATCCCAGGTCCGCCATTCGTTCCAGTGCGAAGCACATCGTCGTCAATATGCCTCCCCGCGCAACCAACGACATCCTAATCGTCATGCTTGCCCGCAAGCCATTACTGGATCCCGACTACGCACCCCTTTACAAAGCCATTAGCAATGATCTAGAGACAAAACTCGCTCGAGTTAATGGTTCTTATGGTTTGACCAGATACCTCAAAACTTGGGTCCCAAAAGCTATCATTGTCGCAGATGAGGGGCTTGCATTCCAGGCAAATGCCCATTTGATGAAGAAGATCGTTGCTTACGTTGAGGCTGGTGGTCGAGTCATATTTGGCATGATGTTTCCCGGCCACACACCCATGGATCTTTTCGATGATATCTTCAGCAAGCGTTTCAACCTTCCCTGGGTTCATGGAGATTGGTACAAGGAAATGGTCAGGCATGAAGCAAGCTTCGAACTCCCCGAGGGTGTAGGAGGAGGCAAGACCGATTTACCCAAGCAATACACTACGCTTGCACTGCACTTGAAAGGTGTCCGACCGAAGGAGAAGATGTATCTCCCAATTCCTGGCACAGCTGCTTCAATGGAGGAAGAATTCTCTCCAGTCCCTCCTGATTCTCAGGATCAAGTTGCTGTTGCTGGTGCTCCGGTCGGCAAGGGGTTCCTTTTTTACATCGGCGATGTTGCACAATCTGGTAACTTGAGCAAGCTCATCTTAGCTTTGTGCGGACTTTAGTCATCGGAAGTTATGGCAATACCTGCTCTCATGAAGAATGGATGCGGTCCTGGAAGGGTCGAAGGGAGAAATTTCGATTTTTCAAGAATTAAAGTGAGAGTTATGCGGGAAGCTGGTTGATGTTTAACTGTGATTACCGCATATTAGCAGAGGTTAACAAAAATTCTTTTTGTAGAAGGATACATTGCTGTTGCCACCATGAAATTTAAGAGACCAGAAAACATTCTGGGTTCCTCGCTCTCTTACCTTGCTATACAATCACAAGAACCCAAATAGCAAACAAGCAATTCTACAAGCGTCTCAAGAGTCACACCTCCCTTCCTTTAAAAAAGTGAAAATGGAACATATTTGCGACGGCCATGACACATTAAATCTAGTAAAACATGAAACAATGACAAGCACCCGGTTTCATCGCGGTTCTTCGCGAGTTCTTAAGAGCACAGTGTCGCCAAAGGTTGGTTTGCCCATATAATAATAATACGATCACATGATCGTGCGTGTGTTTTTTATTAGAAGCCAGGTGACCATCACGCTTTTACATCAGACCATATGCCAGACTCCAAGCTGTAGATCGTGATACCTGCTCTTATTCCTTCCTCAGTTACGCTTTTATATTTTGATTTTCTTTTGGATACTATTTCTAAATAGTGCAAGTGTTTTCTGAGTGAGGAGCATATCTTAACGCAATAACAAAAACATCTGGCTACCTCTCATCACCAGAAGCAACAAATACATTCCCTAAGACATAAAATCATGGAAATCCCCATTGGTCTCTTGCTTCACATAATCCTGATCCCCATCTCCATCCTCTCTTTAGCAACGCCGCCCTTTAGACACCGCCCCATCCTTCTCTCCACACTAATAGCTACTCTTCTCTGCCTCGCTGAAGCCCACCCCTTCGCTACCGACGCCAGTACGAGTTTCTCACTTGGTCTTCTCTACTACCTCCACTGCGGCACCATTTCCAAATTTCTCTCCACAGAATCCCCCGAATCGTCTTACTGGCGACTAACCGGTCCACCAAAAGAGGCTCTTTCCTACCAAGCATTTAGTTGGAGAAAAATAAAATGGGCTATGACCTTAAGTGCAAATATGAGAGGAATTGGGTGGAATTATCAAATTAAGAATGCTTTCCCCCCAGAGAGGAAAGATGAATATCGCGTTAGGTTTTTGACTAGGCAGATTAGAGAGTTGATGGTGGGATTTGTAGTTATGGATGCTTGTTGTTTGTTTTTGTCGAAAGTTAGGTATTCGACTGATCTAGACGAAGGGTTGAGGAATTCTGGGAATTTAGAGTGGGGGGTGTGGTTGTTATGTATTGCTGTTATGGGGGTGCAGAGCTATTTCGCAAACAACTTCTTATATTGGATGTTAGAGATTATTGCTGTTGGGCTGGGGTTTAATAGGCCGAAGGTTTGTCATGAGTGCTATCTCTTGGACTTTAGGGAGTTTGAGCTGAACGACAGTAGGATTGGCCACCGTTTTTTGGACCAATAGGTCGGCTAACGACTGTGAAGTATCTCTGGGGAGGATTCTGGCATCAGGGGATTAGAAAGGTTCGTTTCTCACCTCATATCTCTCAGTTGGAATACTCACCTCGTCATAGATCCTGGTCGACTTTGCCCATATTATTTCAAATTTCCTACATGTTCCACGCCATACAACTTTCTCATCCATTTTGACCGTCGTACTCACGTTCACAATGTCAGGCCTGTACCATGGTTATATATGCTACGCACTTCCGTATCCCACGATAACATCACCCAGCGCTACAATGTACGACCGATTTTGGGCATTCGTTATTTTCTTCATGCTACAGCCTGTTGGCATAATTCTGGAGGATTACGTATCGAGAGAGTTTAAGAAGTACGCGAAGAAATATGATAACCAGGTGAGTAAGGTGATAAAGAGATGGAGTACGGTTATTGGGCATGTGTGGGTTTGTGCTTGGGTGGTGATAACAGGGTCTATTATGGTGGATACTTATTTGAAGACTGAAATGGGGTTGGTGGGGACTAAATCGGTTATTGTTGAACCAGTCTTGAAGCTTACGGGCATCTCTCTCGGGCAGCGTTGAAGCCTGTGGGCATGGAAGGCCATCAAAGTACTTGTATTTGTATCAGGGAAGTTTTTGCTACTGTAAGCGTGGAGGTATGCTCTTATGGCTCCTGGGCTTGCTCGATATTCTACGATTTATTTCTTCAGATGCCAAGATGGGAGAAACAACCTTCACTATGGTGAATTTCTACCCACCCCAGAACTACAAATATTATTCTAGAGGTCTAACGGTTTTGTAACTTGGCCATAAGAAATACCTCAGACTTACCCCCATCCCGCAGTCCGGCTGACATGGATTCTAGTCACTGTAGGCTGCATATCTGCCATGCTTATCGAAAATCCTTGTATTAGTAGGGCGATGTGGTGAAGTTGATCGAACTAACTCTTTTCAAACGGAAGCGGTTGTGAGGAACCACGCAATGCAAAAGGTAACCCGCGTCTTTGCTCACCTCATACGATCAATGCAGTGGCGTGGAGTGTATCCAGTCGGGTTGCCTGTCTGCGGCCAATGCAGTGCCCCTCCGTTCCAACAGAATCGATATAAACGGCCCCCAAAGTCGGTGTGGGAGGGGGCGTTGCAGTTTAATCAAGGAGCGTTGGAGTTTCGCAGCAAAGCGCTTACATGGACGGGAAAAGTGATAAAACCGCACGTGAGCCCCTGCATGTCCTGCCCCCAACCCGTAGGACAACCTCCATCATCACCATCCACAAATGTCCTCGAACAGCCTCACAAGCTTCATGTTGGTTGGGCTACGGCACAGCAACAACTAACAGCAGAGCACCCGCTGGCGCACCATGCGCTAGCTATTCATAGTCCCTTGCCCCCCCCCCCAGCCCGGGCAGTGTTTTGTCTGACTGCCTGCATACAGCCCGCAGCATGCATCATGGATTGTGCTGACGCCCATCCAACCAACTACCCTACCAGGGAGCTGGGGAAGCTCAGCTCCAAGTCGAGCTCATCCTCAGTTCTTACTTATGTCTGCGCGATGCTTCATCTCACTCTCGTTCTCTTTTTCCATCAAATCGTTCCCTCCTTTCTGTCTCCTCTAAATCCCTTTTAACGTCTCTTTGCCTCCCAATATGAAATCTTTCAGTTCGTTGTACAAGGCCCAAAACCAAAAGGCTCTCAGGGACCAGAAGGTGCCCAAGAAACCTCGTGCTGAGGCCGACCCAGCAGAAGATGTCCCTGCACCGAATGCAGATGCTGGTAGTGTCGCTGGCTCAGAAGCACCCTCCCAGAAACCCATTCCCATGGTCCTTATACCAGCACAGCCACCTAAGAAGACGAAACGCCAAGCTCCCCAAGAGGCCGTAGACGAGTTTTGGGTCAAGTTCAACAGCAAGAATCCCGGACAAGGTATGCGTTCCTGCGAACTGACGAGCTACAACGGGAACTGACAATCCCCAAGCAACAACCGTACTCCCAAAAAATCCTCTGACGAAGAGAGCCGGCGACAAGGCCCCGCATAATTTGCACAAGGGAGGAAATGCTGTGGCGTCGTATGAAGCAGCAGCACAGGCGTGCCGGGACAAAGTAGCAGCGATAGTTAGGGAATGTCGTCGAGTCAACCAAAAATATCGAGATCCACACTTTGACATGGAGTTTGATCTGAAATACTGGAAACTTGACTGCCTAACCAAGCTGGCACCTGCCAATGGTTATGATACTGAGTATCTGGCTCCCAAGTCTGTGAAAAGAGTGACTGAGATATTCGAAAATCCCAAGTTCTTCGTGGATGGTGTCTCAGCTGGTGATATAAGGCAAGTTTCTTCTACCAGTGTAACTTCTGCCTATCAATCCCTCCTTATACTTCCTTTACCGTCTCTTCTAACTTCTACAAGGCAGGGTAACGACGGAGATTGCTGGTTTATGGCTGCAGTCTGCACTTTGACAAACATGAAGGGATTGGTAGAAAAGGTTTGTGTTGCCCGTGACGAGCAGGTTGGTGTTTATGGCTTCGTCTTCTATCGTGATGGGGAGTGGATATCAGAAGTCATTGATGACAGGCTCTATTTGACACAACCTGATTACGATGAGAGTTGGGATGAGCGTAATCTTCTTGAAGATCGCAGGCGTGTCAATTCCGAGGAAGAATATCGGAAACTATTCCAAGTGAGACAACCAAACCACTGTTTGATTGTCCAATAAAGCTGACAAACGAAGACCAACTCTGGTGCATTGTACTTCGCTCAGTGCGAAGATCCGAATGAGACATGGCTTCCATTGCTGGAGAAGGCATATGCTAAAGCCCATGGGGTATGATTTGCGACTTAATCTCCGGATATTTGGGAGAGACTAATCGTTGTTAGGATTATGCTGCTATAGCAGGTGGTTTCACTGGTGAGGGCCTCGAAGATCTGACTGGTGGCGTCACAACCGAACTCTTCAGCTCCGATATCCTTGACAAGGAATACTTTTGGAAAGAAGAGGTCTCAAAGGTTAATAAGGCCTTCTTGTTCGGCTGCTCAACAGGCATCTTTTATGGACGTGGCGAGCGAAAGGGTATTTATGAGTGTCATGCATACTCCCTTTTGAAAGCAGTTGAAATTGATGGGCAGCGACTTTGCCTGCTTAGAAATCCATGGGGGGAGGGAGAATGGCATGGACCATGGAGTAAGTTTTTGAACAGGCCTAATGTTACAAGCGAATACTTTGCTGACGTATTATAGGTGACGGAAGTAAAGAGTGGACCACCGAGTGGATGCAGAAGCTCAATCACCAGTTTGGTGACGATGGAGCATTCTGGATGTCGTATGATGATATGCTCAAGAAGTACCAACTTTTTGATCGCACGAGACTGTTTACAGATGAATGGAGAGTGACTCAACAATGGGCTACTCTACACGTCCCTTGGTATGTAGATTACCACGATACTAAGTTCTCATTCACTCTGGAGAAGAAGGCTCCAGTTGTGATAGTCCTTTCACAGGTTAGTCGCTCCCCCTTCACAACCTGTCCACAGCTAACCAAAGCAGCTCGATGACCGTTACTTCTGTGGTCTTGAAGGTCGCTACAGATTTGAACTATCGTTCCGAGTACACAAAGAAGGAGAGGCAGATTACGTTACACGTAGCCATGGCAACTACTGGATGCGCCGGTCTGTCACTGCCGAGCTCGAGCTCGAAGCTGGCGAATACCATGTTTTGGTCAAGGTTAAGGCGGACAAAACCCCCGAGGCCCCTTCAGTCGAGCAAATGATTCGTGATAATGCTCGCACCCGACCAGAGAAGTTGTCTCGCATTGGACTTGCTTACGACTTAGCACATGCCAAGGGCGAGATCAAGGAGACTGCAGAAGAGAAGAAGGAGAGAAAGAAAGCTGAAGCCGAGGCCTTAGAAAAGGAGAAAGCGAAGAAGAAAGAAGAGATGCTCAAGGAGAAGCGAAAGCAGAAGCACAACGACAATCGACAGAAGAAGAGGGATCGCGCTCTCAGAGAGAAGAACAAGATTAAGGAAAAGGCCAAGGCCGCAAAGAAAGCTGACAAAGAGAAGGCAAAAGCTGAGAAAGAAAGCAAGGAAGCTGCCAAAACTGAAGACATCAAGAGCAATGAAGTCGAGAAGAAAGTCGAGACCGCAGCCGAGGAATCGGAACCAGTAACCGAAGCTATACCAGAGGGAAAAAGTAGCGAATCCGTTGATGCAGTTGTGGAGCCAAAAGCTTCCGAGCCAGTTAACACCGAGACGCCCTCAGCCAATATAGCTCCTACTATTGAGGAGCAAAAGCCTGTAGTCGACGAGGCAAAGCCTGCGGCTGAAGAAAGCAAAGTTGAAGAGGCCAAACCAAGTCCTTTAGAGACACCTGCGGCATCTGATGGAGCGAAAGCAGCTGCAACCCCTGAGCCCGCGGAGGAACAGGCTGCTAAGCCCACCGATACATCAAATTCTATAGAGGAGAAATCCAAGGATATCCCCCTGCCAGACCCAGCAGCGCCAGTACCCGATCTTCAAGAAGAAGAAGCTGGCGATGATGATGGCGATGAATCAGTCATTGACTCCAATTGCTCTGACATCAGCTTTGTTGAGGTCCAAGATCGATTGGAGGCGGATAAGCAGGCTGCAATTGATGCCTATATTGCCCCTATCGAGGAGGAGTTGGATGAGTTTGAACAAGATCCATGGAATGCTATTGCTACCGTTGGATTGAAAGTATACTCAAAGGATGCCCCAGTCACAGTTAAGGTTGTTCGACCACGAGATCGTGCAAAGGAGGAGAAAGAAACTCCAGGAGAGGTGAAATTGGATGTTGATGACAGCGCTGCAGATGCAACAAAGCTCGCCAAGCCTGTGGACGCCGAGAAAGCCTCATCCGAGACTTCTCAGAAAGATGAGGGTGACAATAGCAGTACAGGTTCTGTTGTAGTAGTTTGATATTTTTGTACGAAAATGGGTAAAGTCTTAGCGATACTGGTTCTTTGCAAATTGGATAATACTATACTCAAATGTAGTAAACAGTCTCGCCTCTTTTTTTGGTTTATCTAATCAGACATTTATTCATGTAGTCCTATTGACACCTCCCTGTAACATGAATGTAAAACGAGCAGTCTTCCAGGCTTATTCTGGAACCAAGAAAGGGTATCTTTCGGAAAACCATAAAAGGAGTCAAACTGAGCTGGCATAACTCCTAGCCATTCAACTCATCCCAAACAGCTCTTGCCCTCTATACCCCTCCCATAGTGTAGGAAACGACTAACAAAAAAAAGGCAAGCAACCGTTCATGAGAAGCCCTGTCTGATCAACAATCGTAAGTTCTTTGGTCTTCTACTACTGTTCCCCGATTCAACACAACTATTATGGGATTTTCCAGAACAAACATCCTATCTCCCTACAATCACTGCCCATCTTCAGGTCCGCCTAAGTTGCTTCGGTCAAGCTTCTTATTGAATTTCAAAGCCTGTCGTCCAATTTCCCGGGTATGAATCATAATCCCAGTCATTAAACGTTGGTTTGCATCGATCAGAGCTATAGTAGCCATGTGTGCATTTCTCGCCGCAACAATTGATTCCATGAGGTTTTCAACCATGGTTGTAGCGTTCCTGAGAAGCTCCGGGTTTCGGATTGTTTCGAGTCTGTCCACAATGCTCTGGTATTGGCTTTGAGCATCTTGAACAGCCTTTTCAATGCTTGAGATGTGCTGAGGTTCATTCATAGAGTTCGCGGAGCTCTTCCTTTGCGTCGGGGAGAGATCTGGTGAGGGTGAGACGGCATTCTCGAATTGGAAATCCAGACGTGGATCAATAGGCTCGATTTGTGTGGGCTGTCTGCGGTCAAAGGTAGGCCCAAAAGGGTTTCGAGGACCAGGGCCAGAGCGACTGACTGGTGGTGTTGGCAAGTTTTGTTCTGATAGTCGAGGTTTTGGTTGCTCTCGTGGAATGCGGACTGGCTTTCGGGCAACAGGAGCCTTGCCGCTCTCTGCAGAATCCTAAGACGAAGTTAGAGTTTTGTTTTAGTTCATAAAGGGTAGTAGATACCATTCGAGTGTTAGCCGAGGAGGCAGTCCCACTTGCCTTTCGATGGTCCTCATTGTTGACCTGGCTCAAATATGGAGGCCGTAGAATAAGATCTGGGCTCCGAAGCTGGCCGTAACGTCCAGCAGCAGGAGTTGGACCACGACGAGGCAGTCGCGGAAGGATCGAGCTGAAGCGATCTCGCAAACCCTTCTTGGGGATCGTGGGCTTAGAAGGGGCTGCCATCACCTTTGAGGTCATCTTACTCGCAGAAACTGTTGGCTGCGGTGGACTTCCAGGTCTAGAAAGTGGGGAATCTTGCTCTTTGGCGATGCCACTGTTCATAGGAGGGATTATTCTTAATGGTATTTGTAGTACGGTGGCTCGATCCTCGTTCTTTTTACGATCAGCCACGATTGCTCGACCGTGGGCTTCGCGTGCAGCGCTTGATGCTGTAGGGCGACCAAGCCGAATTGCAGTTTTGCTAAGCGCAGTGCTCTTTGAGACTTGGTGCGAGTTACATCTAAACATTCCACGAGTTAGCCTGGATACGGAGGGAAATATGAATGTATTAGTTACTTAGAATCCCTTAGTTCTTCGAACCTATTGATTTTCAAGTCAGCTTGGGACATATATATTTTGCTCGGGAGAACTTACACATCATTCCCCATGAGTACGTCATGAGCATCCTTAGAGAATCTGACCTTTGGACCTAAATCATACGTGTTGAGCCGATTGAGGGTGCTCTCACTCTTCTCAACACCATATGGTGAATATGCCGCTAGGTGTGAGTTCGGTCCGTGATGATTTGGTAAAACTATGATATCTCGGTGCGTCTGGTTGTTGAAGCCCCTCGCATTTTTCGGTGGAATACTTCCAACTGGTGGTAGACTTTCGGCTGGTTGGGGAAGTCGATTTGGCGGAAGAGTTTTAGTTCTTGGAAGAGCTCCATTTGTCGAAAGGGTTCTTTCACTTGCTGATGTATCCACCGAGAATTCACTACTAATACTTCGTTCGGTCCTACTTTGACGCCCGGGACTGGCACCACAATTTGTGCTTCGGTGGGTCTGGATTGATATCCGACTACTAGAGGGTCGGGAGGGCCGAAGTGTGTAGTTTACAAGCGAATTACTTGAACTTCCGGTGCAGCTCAAGGAAGCTTGTACTTCTTTAGAATTAAACGACCCAGCACCATCCGTATCACTCGGCCCGTCAAAGGTCATATTCTCGAGGCTGTTCCTATACTCCTCGTAGCTCGCTTTGGAAAGGGTAGCCCCCGGGTTGAGCGCAGGATATGATGCGTCCATTTGTCTTTGCGTAGACTCGGTCGAGTCAATAGCATCTGGAGTTTACTTCGTTAGCTTGCCTCCACTACCGACTGCGTTTAATCTTAGAGAAAGGAGTAACACAGTGAGGGCTTACCAATAAGTCCACGACCCTCTGGAAAATCCATTGGAAGAGCGGGCTTTGAAGGGAGTGGGAGTCTATCTAGTAGACTAGAGCGATTTTCCTAACGGGTTGTTAGTGAATATTCGAAAATTACACGTGCGACAAGAGTCTAGTCAATTTAGAAGGCTATATAAGGGATTATTACCTTTCGCGTATGGTAACTATTTTTTGAAGCGGACGTGTTTTTAGGCTCCATAATGTCTTGGTAATTCCCGTCAGTGGTGCTAACAACCGTGACCCCGTTGTACCTAAGATAGCTTCGACCACTTTGGTTGCTTAGAAGACTTCTAATCTCCTTGATATCACCACGAGCTATGGGCCCAGCGGGTGAAAGAGTACTATCTACCAAAGTGGATCGAATTGCGGAGGCAGAATCGAGTAGCCTCAAGGGCTCCCTTGGCCGGGGCGCCGGTGTTGGCGCTCGACCTCTAAATGATCGTGAGCGTGAGAGTTGATCTCTCTTTGCTGGCGTCCTTTCACCAACTGGCACGGGAGGGTTGCGTCTTGTCGTAGATCTAGATTCGATAACTGGCCCAGATGAGACGCTAAGTCGACGTTTAGTACGGAGGTCGCGTCTTCGATCTGTATCTTTAGAGGAGACAGATTGGGTGTGCTTGTTAGTGGAAGAGATTGAAAGCCGGATTGAGGAGGCCTGAAAGGATGACCTTAAAGATGCTGGGCGTGGTGGAGAGCGGACTCGCCTTGGAGGTGTTCCCCTTGGTACTGGACTACACTCGCGGAATTCGTGGGCAAGGGTGAGGGCGCGTGAGTGTCGAAGTTTTGGCCGCTCTTTCGAGTTCGTCATGGAGCTTTTGGATGCGCCGGGCGGGGCAAGATTCACGCTGCTGTTGAATATCAACATATGATAGCCCTATATAAATCAGATAAATATGTCGCGTGCCACATACCTGAATGAACGTATTGGGTGGGTAACAAGAGGTTAAATACCAGCACTTGGTTTAGGAAGCCAACTGGAAGTGTTGGCGATCTTTGTAAAAGATCGTATTGTTGGTTGTTACCGGTGGAGGATGGTTTATCAAAAAGCACAGATCCGGGCTCGTGAAGAGAGTGACGGGAAGCAAATCAAGTCCAGATCAAGCGAAAATGTGCCGACAGTCGTAAATTCGCCTAACCAAACCATACATTCGCCTTTAGGGAGGGCACCGCTTGTCCGAGTAGAATAACCTTGCACACTTCTACATTTAAGGAGGATAATCCGAGCGGCAGCCCAAGGGACCCCATCAAACAACATGCAAGGCAGAACAAAAGCACCGTTCTATGGTTGTCATCAACGCTCTACAAGCAGACAGATAAGGGGCCATCGTTGCAGGAACCATCTCTTTTCACTATCTTAACAGCAGGGTGCCGGGAGAAGGATGGCAACCCAACATCTAATATCTCTCTCGAGTTAAATAATGCGAGCGCGCGTTACATTTTCCGACTTCATATTCCCAGGCTGCATGTCCGGGCCAGTCTTGACATCTATGGTATATTGAATGTGAGATGGCCACTTGGCCAGCTGCCTTCCCCATGATACAAATTTGCTAACTAGTAATGAGCTAGGCTAACAAGACATAGACCGCGAAGGGCGATGGCTAGAAATAGAATTGGATGACAAGCCAGAGGTGAATTAAAAAACAACCAAAAATAGACCCCTAACCCCCGCGGGTAAAGAAGAAATGCAAGCAATCTGCTTGGAAACGATTTTATCCGGATCCTCTTTCAGCCACCGAGTGTTTCCAAAATATTGCAACTATGCTACTGTCAAAAGTTTGAATTGCGTGGTGCCGGTTTAGACACTAACTTATTCTTTTAAACTCAAGGTATAGGATCTAGCAGAGGGGGGGTGAACACTTCCTTTCCCTTCTGGAGGACTCGATGTCATAACCAGTAAAAACCTTTGGCTAGATGTCATGAATAGCTTTCCTGTAACGTGTTTCGAAGACCAAGTTAGGGATTCAAGCCCTTAAGTCCCAATGTCTTTGTACAGAAGTAGCCGCTACCTTCTCTTTACGGCATCTGCTTACTGGCGGTGAAATGGTTTTTACAGTCGCAATGATTGGGGGTGAGGCAATCTCTATTTATACGAAAATCTTGGGTTGGAAAGAGGAAGCAACAGCACAGAGAGTACATACGATATTCCATGAAGCTAGAAGCAGCGGAACAATAGGGACTTTAGGAGTTCAAAAAAGAACTAGATTCTGAAAATATCACTGACGCAATGATGGAGACGTATACCCTAGCATTTCAAGAGTTACAGTGGTTTATGAGGTTATTTGCGGGATAGGTAGGACTTACTCCTTGGGAAGCCCTAGCGCTGGTTGACGTTAAATTTTAGTGGAGTAAAGCCGTCTGGAGGCCGTTTGCTAAGCGAAGCGGTCAGACCAAAATTACCCACGAGGGGAACCTCCCCTCCCCTCTGCTCACCTGATTTTTCTCAGAGACCAACATGAAGGCACCGTGGGTACTACCTAGCGAGAAGGTGGTGGTCCTCAGACCGCCCATTCCCATTTCCACGCCCAAGGGCTACCTTCGCCATCCTATCCTATCTACCGCAATAACCAACTCCAACAAGTCAGGGATGCGTAGTCCTGAATCACCCCCAAAATCATTCCTCTTAGAGCACACCGTAGAGAAAGCAGCAAAGAGTTGTGCGGGTTCAGATACCCTCCAGTGGGATGCCATTAAAGTGATGGAACATCCTCGGCTGGGGTGCCTATCAGAACTCTTTCACTGTATTAGCCCATGGTGATGAAGTTCCGTGTGATGTTTGGTTGTCTGTTGCTAAAACAAATGAGGATCCGAGTGTGCAGAGCCTGCAGGGGCAAGCTTATGGAGCTCGGTAAACAAGTCCAATGAGTTCGTCTGCAGTCTTATGGAGTGTCACATCTCCAACACAAACCGCGAACCACAAGCTATGGAGCCTAGATGCCTAATTCGCTGTGTATAAATTCTTCCATACAGCTCCTGACATCCCCTCTCCATTCCTTAAACCATCAACCTTTCACACCCCAATTTTACACCAATTAATTATCAGCAAGTTGAATTGCAAATCTCAACCATGAGTACAGAGTCAAGTACCGAAGCAGACGCTATTAAAAAGCATGGAATTGCTTATGGTTCTTTCCTTGGCCTGAGCGATTCTCATTGGCAGAGCCCAGAGTTGATAATGCGAGATCGTTTGTACTCAATCTATCCCGACTACAACGTGGCCTTGATAGGCACCTACAGGTGTGATTTCTACGGATTTGCCCACGCTGGACATGCCAAATCAACCGTCATAAACGAAATCCTTACGGATGTCTCTTGGAAATACCGTCCACCGACCTCCCGTCTCTCTCAAGAATCCGGAACCCTCAAAGACGAAAAACGATTCTACGCTTTCACCTATCGTTGGTATATATTTGAATATATTATATACTACATAGAGTACTTCCGTTTCGATACCCCCGCCGATTTCTATATCGTCCTTTCTCGAAAAGACACACCTATCAAAGACGGCGACAAGTCTCCAACGGACCAACTCCTCTTGGCGGTTGGGGCATGGAGCTCCGAACTCCACAACGAAATATACGTCTATGACGACTCGGACTGGGAGAAGTCATCCGAGCTCTGGAAGGCCGTTCAAGGAGCCAGCTGGGATGAAGTGATTCTCCCTCCCCAAACAAAAACTGGTCTCATAAACGACGTCAACTCTTTCTTCAACAACCAAGCTCTCTATAAATCCCTCTCCGTCCCTTGGAAACGCGGTATTATCCTCCACGGCCTACCTGGAAATGGAAAAACAATCTCAATAAAAGCCCTCATCGCCACACTAGGAGCACGACCCTCACCCATACCCTCCTTATACGTCAAATCATTCGATCCCTCCTGTCAATCTATGCCACAAAAACGGTGTATCATGGAAATATTCAGTCATGCACGGAGAATGGCACCGTGTCTTCTTATCTTCGAAGATCTCGATTCTCTCGTAACAAAAGAAAATCGAAGTTATTTTCTTAATGAAGTGGATGGATTGGAATCTAACGATGGGATTCTAATGGTTGCTTCTACTAATCATCTTGGTCTTCTTGATCCAGCAATTTCGAAAAGACCAAGCAGATTTGATAGGAAGTATTATTTCAAATTACCAGGTGAGGTAGAGAGGAGGTTGTATTGTGAGTTTTGGATGAAGAAGCTAGAGGGGGGTCAATTGGTTGAGTTTCCAGAAGCTTTGATTGATGTGGTAGGGAAACTCACCGAGGGATTCAGTTTTGCTTATTTAAAGGAATTGTTTGTTATTTCTCTGCTTTCTATTGCTAATTCTGCCTTGGAGGATAGAAATGTGAATGAGGAGAGAAAAGAGAAGGACGATGATGCTAAGAGCCTGGACAGTGCTGGGGTGATGATTGACAAGGTTGAGGACACAATTGGGGATGAGAAGATGGTTGAGATTGAGAAAATCAAGACCGTTAAGAAAAGGAAATTGATTCCCGAGGTGGAAGTGCCAGAGGGTTTGAAGGATAACGTCTTGCTAAAGGTTCTGAAGACTCAGTTGCAAATTTTGTTAGACGAGATGGATAATACTGATCTTGAGGACGGTCTGAGCAAAGAGGAGGAGACTGAATAACAAAGCAAAATAAGGGGACTTCATGCGTAGATATAAGATATGGTATGAGATATTTCAAAAACAACTTCTGTCATGAAAAGGGGGTTCTGCGTACGAGCATTTGTAATTGGACACCTAATACCTAAGTCGAGCCTAGGTGAGTTACAACTTCCCCTCACGCCCAACCTACTTCTAAGTCCAGAATGAAGTAGGTTAAGCTGACGTATTCTTCGCCACAATTCCCCTAGCAAACTCCCCAAAAGTAATCCCCTGCTCTATGTCGACCAGATCCCCCAAATTCGGCTGTGTAAACACAGCCAAAGTATTCCTCGCAATCTTCCCACCTTCATTCTCCCCAGTAGCAACCCCAGACCTCACACCTCTCACAAAATGAGGAACAGCCTTAAATTTCCCTTTGGTGATACGTTCTAGAGCTTCACCAGTTTGGAAGGCAATACAATCTCTTGGAATTTTGACTTGTATTGTTTTTCCACTCCGAGATTTGATATAGAGTCCTGCTGTCGGATCTGGTGATGTCTCGAGTTCGCCTAAAGTAGGGAGATATCTAGGGTTATATGAATAGGTCATTGGTAAACAAGGTACTTGTCTCGACTCATTGATGAACATGGCAGAAGTCAAACCAGTTAGACATCCATGATCAAGATGTGTAGCACACCAATCATCCTCATTCTCATCTTTGCCGGTAGCAGGTTTCTCCTCAGCAGGGAAATAATGAAGGAGACGAGCTTTGGTAGTCGTGGATGTCTTCACAACATGCTCCAGGTAGCCTGGCTTATAGTCTGGGATTTCTTTCTCAGCGTATCTATCACAGACTTTAGCCACTAGAACTGCGGTATCGATAATAAGTCGACAGAGATCTTCAAAGGTTTCTTTGAAACCCGGAATCGTAGTATCAGAAGGCCAGAGATTAAGACTTAGATATTCGGGGAAGTTTTCTGCATTGAATTCTTGGGTTGGCTTGGCGCAGGATAGGGATGCGTCTACATAGAATGCGCAGTTGGCGTAAAATGATCCTTTGAGCGTGTCGACCATGCCGTCTTTGAGTGTCTCCTTGCCACGGGACCACCCGGTTAGGTATTTAGCTGCTGGATTCTCAATTTTGCCTGTAAGTCGTTAGAAGTCGATGGGGGCCATGTTGTGCTTGGGCTTTGCTCACTTAGGCGGAACTCGGGGAGATTTCCTAGATATGAGGAATAGGATAGTAGACGATGTCGGAGCTGGATGAATTCGGACGGAACATCTTTTACGATGATGATTCCAAGTGAGTCGGGCCCGAAAGCTTGCTCTAAAGTCTCAAAAGAGATGTTTCCTATTTGATCCCTTTAGCCGTGCCTTCGAGTAGTACGTGACAGGCGAGCCAACCTGATTTTAAGTCTTTTAGACTCACTGTAACCGCACCTGAAGCCATGCTGAAATCGGAGGCTTATTGAAGAGCTCAATGATTAAAGAAGCTTGAGTTTGGGTTTGAAAATTATTTTCTATATTGGTATCTCCAGGAGCCCACGGATGAGGGGAGGGGCAGTTGGGACACGGCCGATGCACTTAGCGGGGTTACCGCCTTCCCCTTGGAGGCTAGCGCCGATTCACTCTGGAGCTCCCTGACCAGCCATAGGGAGCGCCAGGTACAAGGCGACAGCACGACGAGGAGATATTCCAGCATCACACTTCAATTCAACTCGGCCAGTTTTTCAAGATGGTCAAAGCCTTGACATTCAAAGGCGACAAGAAGACGAGGAAAAGGAAGCGTGTGGTAGATACAGCAGAAAAATTCGGGGAGGGAGAAGGATCGACATCCAAACAGCTCTCAGCTCCAAAGCCAGCACCAGACGACGCGTCGGTCGAGGATGAGAGTTGGGTTACCGCGGAAGCTACAGGCGATGTTGTCGGACCTATTGTGTTTGTTCTACCATCAGAACCTCCATCATGCATAGCATGCGACACGACTGGGAAAGTCTTTACTCATGCCCTGGAGAATATAATTGAAAGCGACCCTTCCACAGCAGAACCCCACGATGTAAGGCAGGTATGGGTTGCCAACAGAGTCGCTGGGACAGAAACTTTTAGCTTTAAGGGCCACCATGGAAAGTATGTTTTTTCCCCCCCCTCCCCCCCCCAATATCTTGGCTGGGAACCAGGCTGATCTTGATTCAGGTATCTGAGTTGCGACAAATACGGCCTTTTGTCAGCAAACACACAAGCCGTCTCGCCTATGGAATCATTTCTCGTTATACCAACGGCTGATACACCTGGCACATTCCAGATACAAACCCTTCGAGACACATTTTTAGTTATCAAACCATCGACCTCATCGAAATCAAATGCGTTGCCCGAGCTACGGGGTGATAGCGAGAGCATCACATTCAACACTACATTGCGGATACGGATGCAAGCTCGTTTTAAGCCAAAATTAAAGGCGTCGAAAGAAGAGAAAGCGCGAGAGAAGATCAGTAGGAAAAAGCTCGAAGAAGCAGTCGGCCGAAAGCTAGAGGACGATGAAGTGAGGAGGTTAAAGAAGGCCAGGAGAGAAGGCGATTATCATGAAGCCTTGCTGCTCGTTAAGGTTAAGAACAAGCACGATAAATACAGTTGAGATACGCCATGGTGGATTATCATTTCCGTCAAATTAGGACGGGCTGTACAAAATATAAGGCGGTAAGGGGCTTAGAATTATTCACCCAAAGATGATAATGGGATGGAATATAGTCCAGCCAGACTATTAAATGGACCGTTCAAAATTGGAAAAGTCGATTCTTCGTCACAGACCACACTTTCCCCCGGTTAACTATTACTAGGAAGTCTAGTCTTGTTGTCTCTGGCAATCTCAACCTGTAAGCATATTATCTTAGTAAGTGGCACAAGTTACTATATTTTCTTATTCATGCTTCCTATTCCATTGAGCTTTTGTTTTAAGAAAACTTGAATAGCCCTTTTATCTATTCTTAATTCACAACAATGGTTATTCCCCACGGCCTTCGACTTTTGCATACTATCGATTAAGAGGCTACAACAAAAATTCTTGTTATGATGAACTGAATATTTAGTCTGCGAGCTTATGCAGCCAACCAATGTGAGGTATTCTTACACTTCTTTCCCACCACAAATCCAATCGTGTCATGGCTAGCAACTACTCGCCTGATCCCTTTCATAACACACCCCAAACTCTTCCATATTCAGATATTTAGTGCCATCACCAATGTACCAGTGACGCTCTTTTTACTCTAGTACTCTGCTGGATTTGTCGCATTGAAAGTCCAATTTGGACTAGCTTCCCACTTATACGGTGCAGCGGTTTTATCCAAGATAGGACCCTAATAAAAACCCAACACATGCTTATTCTTCGGAATAATCAGACGGTTCGCATGCAGTACATCAAAAGACGTTCCAATAATCAACGGACTCTTCGTGGCTGCCCAAAGAGCGCAACGCCATCTCCGCCAAAGTCAGATTTCCATTCCCAATCTCTAACATATCTGCATCATTGTAACCTCAAAAATCGACATAATTCAAGAGGAACGAGTTCCCGTTAGTGACCTCAGCAATACGTGCCCACCAAGGGTTGATATTACCACTTATCCTCTATGAGTTCCCAGTTTCATTTCCCCAAACTTCAACATCAACTTGGTCCCATTCACACAAACTATACAAAATTGTCCTATTCTGCGCTAACAAAGCATCATACATGATATTATATATCTTCGCAGTATTGCTCTTACTCCAATCATATCCAGCTGGAGCATCCGTATTAGATGGTGAACAAGTTCCATTGACATATGGACCATAAGTTTGCCATTGATCGGAAATGCAGGAATTATAAGTATCAGTCTAATTCGAAGGAACATAACAGTTATCATATTCGAAATAATCGATACCTCATGACGCAAATGTAGCTACTTCGAGGGATAACCCCCACAGCTTTTGGTTTATGCACTGGCCTAGAGCGTGAATCTCGCTTGCGATTCCAGTGATTCGCCCGAAGGGAATTTGACTGGAGTAGGAATAATCTGGCCTGTGATGTTGTCACAACCAGTTTTGTTAGCCCAGTAATAGTCAACTGTTTGTTGGTTAACCTACCTGTCGCAGCTCAAGAGAATTATCTCAGACTAAACTGTTCACAAATTGATTTTCAGCATCTTTCAGACTCAGATTGACAATCTTATTCGAAATGAAAACAGTTTCTAAGAAAGGCGCTCGATATTGTCCCTGGGAGGCAGAAGCATGCTAGGTAATGTCTATCTATACTCACAAAGGTATGGGCTTCGATTTGAATGATCTAGAATTAGGAAAATGTGAGCTTGAATATTTGGATCTAAATAATTTGTAAGAAGAAAGTAAACATAAATCCTCCAATACCTCGTATTCGTGGAGTAGTGCAACCTCGTGCCTAGCTACTTAAAGCTCACATATTTAATGGTATAGCTGACTATAGCAATTCCCCATTTCTAGATGGTCAAGGGCCTTCTGGCTTCCATCCTTTGGCTATCTTGCACTGTTACTTATCCTTCTTCCGCTATTCTCTTTTTATCATTAACTCCGTTCTATCAATTTTCTTGTATTTCTCCAACAACATGACTCTATCTGGCCCTTCCTCTCTCTTTTCCTTCTCCTTATCGTACCTCTTAAATCTCCTCATTACATTCTCGTTGGTACCCAAAAACTCACCAAAACATTCTTGGCAATGCTTCCCCCTTGAAATTTCAAAACATCCACAGATGTTGGCACCGAGCTCTCTCATTGTAAGTAATCCACTTATCCCACTCCTCGCCCTAAAGTTCGTCAAACCAGATGTAATCCCAAAAACTACCACAGCGTACACAGACAATTTTATTCGGTCTTACTCCCCAGCCTCTATGAAAGCGTAGATATTCGCTAGGTTAGAAAAATTCATCCCACAATCGTTATAGAATCTAGCATGAGGAACCGTTCCATTCTTGCCTTTTGTGTTTTAGTACTATGGGAGTTGTGAATTTATGTTTGGACTTAAGATGAAAACGGTCATTGCAGGTAAATATTTGGGACTCTCTAAAATAGGGATTGCGTTCTAGAATCAAAAGGAGCGGATAGGTCAAGATGATGATGAGGTTGTTGAAGTATGAACATGTAAGTTTTAAGGCTAAGAAGTCCTGGTTTAAATGGTGACGGTGCAGGCTTTGTTGGCGTCTAGTCAATTGAGGGAATTAGAAGGTGAATGATGATCTCTTGGAGCTCTGGCGGGAGGGTAATGAGCTTTGAAGCTGTTGATTCCGAGTCTGACAACGACAGATTTGATAGAAGCCCGACAATCTCCATTTTCCTAAGCCTGAGAGTAGAGCTGTGTCTTGTTATTCAATCTGACTCGCATTACCTTTAGGCTAAAATCAGCAGCGATTGCACCTGAAGAGTTCTGCGAATAAGGGAATGTTTTACCGGAGAGGGTTTAGTTCTAATAGCATTGGCCGTTAATTCAAAGAATTCATTCCAAGTATGTGAGAGCGTGATTGAAATAGAAATAGATATAGCTAAGTGGTACCTTCGATACCTTCCGGTACGTATGTGGAGTCATCATGAACACGTGAGCAGGAGCTCCAACTCTGGCCCAAATTCTGTGGCAAGGTGTTTCTTCATTGTCACAAGGGGAGCAATCATCTATATTCTCATAAGAACAATACAAGATAAACTTGCTGCTAATCCAGGGCAATCATGAAGGATTCGAATCGCCAAAGTCATGTGATACCATGAACTTTCCATATTTTAGGGAAATGCTCCCAAGGACCTTGCCGGTAATTTTCCTCAATATCGCGGTCCCAAAAATTCAAACTTTGCTCTTTGCCATTCAAGAGAAAAATCTATTGTCATCGATATTAGAAAAGTCAGCATCAAATTTTCTGTCAACGATCGCCACAAAATTCTTCACCTTTGTGGTCGTGCCAACAGCCAAGTCTTGAAAAATGTATACCCTCAACGAAGTCGACTCGTTCCAAATCACACTAAACGACACATACGTTTACGATATCGTTCCTATCTGTGATAGCCTTGCAGCAATTTCCTCTGATGATAGTCTAAGGTTATTCAATCCTTTGGCGTTAGGAAATGGACCCTTAAATACAATCAAGGATGTTAATAAGGGTGTGACCTGTCTGAAAGCGGTAGGTAATGGAGATAGTATGGTTGTAGCTACGGCGGGGAGAGATGGTCGAGTAAGGTTGGTTGATCTGAGGAGCGGTGGAGTGGTGGGCGAGGCGAGAACTGGTAGGTTGATATAATGTTTGCTTCTCATACTTTCCTCATTACGCGCTATTATTTTCTTTCACATGAAATGATAATGTTGTTCCATTGCATCAGACATTTTATATCCCATCTTTGGCGGTTCATATAATTCTTTTACATCCATGAAATTTCAGCTGTCCTCTAACTTGATTTTGTAGGTCAGAACACGCCAATCCTCTCGCTTGCTTGTTCTGGGGTGAATGGCCTAGCAGCAGGGACTGAGTTGGCGGAGTCGAATTACCAAGTATCAGTTCTAATATGGTAGGCTTAGAGACGCACTTGCAATCACCAATTTAATATTCTCAGGGATACCAGAAACCTCGGAGCACCAACTAGCAAATATGTGGAGAGTCACAGCGATGATGTTACAGAGGTTCATTCTAAATTCTTCTCTCTACCTACAATCTCTGACTAGAGAACTTACAGCTCCAATTTCATCCCACAAGACCACAAATTCTCCTCTCGGGTTCAACAGATTGTCTTGTAAACGTTTTTAACACCACCATCACTGACGAGGAAGAGGCGTTACACCAAACTATCAATCATGGATCATCCATTCATCATGCAAATTTCCTTAGTGAGCTTGATATCTTCGCTCTATCACATGATGAAAAGTTCTCCATGTATAAGCTTGTCACGAACCTAGAAGAAGGAGTAGAAGAACCAGCTCCGGTACACTTTGGAGACTTAAGAAGCGATAAGAAAGATGGCGAGTATGTTGCGAATGTGTTGAGTAGACCTAATGGAGATGCCGTCTTGGGTGTTGGAGATCACAGGTGAGCTACACGATTTGATAAGCCAAAGTCATTTTGAAGAGAGTCTTGACTAATTATTTCCCAGTTGTGGTACTTTCAATTTAGTCTCATTCAAGAACAGCCCACCATGGACTTTCTCGACCGAATCGAAAGTTTCACTACACGCTGCCCATGGCACAGATATCGTGCGCTCGTTTTGCTTCTTAGATTCGGTAAAATGGAATCTTGTTCTAACTCTTTAGAATTTAGCTAATATAATGATAGTATAGTACTGTATTCACTTGTGGAGAGGATTGCCAAATCAAGGCCTGGAAATAGTAGCGGTTTGTGACTTGATGAGTTGGTATCTATAAGTTGGATTGTTTCTTAGTCTTTCAAAAAAAAATTTAAGTTACGTGCCTTCGAGAGTAGACATACTACACACCTTAAAGGGAAATCAAGTAGCCAGGGCATTTAAATATACAAAATGCGAAAATGCGCTCTCTATAGTCATGGAAGGCAGGAGAAACCATTATAGGCTGAAACAGCCTAATATCTATGTTTATAGTGGAGATGGATATTAGCTGTCGTTAACATGGGTTACTTTGGAGATAAAATTCAGAGGGGCACAAGTGGAAAATTGAGTTCTCCGATATACCTGAGGAATCCAAATATCATGAGGTACTTATTTCGCTTGGACTTGTCATCTTATACAGGAAAATTTAAATTATTGTAAATTTGGTAGATGGGATTTTGACCTGAATGGAGGTTACGAATGCCAGGATCGGCACTGCTTTCGCGAACGCCGCTTGGGAAGAGGACAGCTTAACAGAACACCAGCCTCCAACAAAGTAAATAATCTCACTTCAATCATCATGATTGCTCCAGCGCATTTGAGACAATGACAAATCTCCCCTCTATAGCTTCTAAGACGAAGTAGATTTTCCTGAACCCCCCCCCCCAACAATGTGGTCCAGCGGTTTCCCATACTTGCTATGTATGCTATCTTGAGCACGCCCCCAATCCGAATGCTAATAGACCACAGTATTCTCCCACATCTTCCTACCTGTTTCATGCGCCACAGAGAGTGCTCAACCGTCTGTCACGGCGAAATCGCCGACTCCACAACAACCCCTCGGAGGGCAAGATGATGGAAAGGGGATAGAAGGTGAGTGGAATATGCCCAAACCCAGGGCAATTGTTAGAGAATTGGAGCCTGATGATACCTAGGCTACGAGCAGTTTGATAAAGCTCTGTTCCTTCTGCGAAAGCACGAATCGTTAAATCCCCGACCATCACGAAAGCCCACTGGAATACTCGGGACAGCCAGTCAGTATGTTTTCGCACTTCTGCCACGGCTTTACATCACAGGGCCGCCTTCGGATGGAACAGGAGGGAAAAGGAATAAGCAGGTAGCCTTAGCGGTTGCAGATGCGGTGCGGTTATTAGAAAAGGCTGCGCAGGCCGACAATCCGGACGCTATCTATCTACTGGCGGAAATGAACTTATATGGCAACTATTCCCATCCAAGAGATCCCGCGGAAGCTCTGAGGAGATACCAGCAATTGGCAATACTTAATGGAAATAGTTCTGCACAGCACATGGTTGGATTTATTTATGCCACTGGTCTGGGAGGTGTTGTGGAGAGGGATCAAGCAAAGGCATTGCTATACCACACATTTGCGGCCAAGGGAGGAAGCACTAGATCCGAGATGACCGTGGCATTTAGATACCACACTGGGATTGGAGTTTCCCGGAATTGTGATATAGCGATTAAGCACTATAAAAAGGTCGCAGAAAAGGCAATAGAATGGTTTCGATCGGGACCTCCTGGAGGAATGGCATGGGTGCCTGATTCATACCGACTCGCAGACGAAGATGGAGGGGTTTATGGTGAGGGTGCGAGTTTCTCAAGCTCGGGCGCAAACAACCCGAACAGAGCTGGCCCAAACTCGGATGCTCATGCTGCACTGGACGATGTTTTGGAATACTTGGATTTAATGTCAAGAAAAGGAGATTTCAAGGCAACTTTTAATCTTGGAAGATTCCACTACGATGGTCAGAAAGGACTTCCGCGGAATATGAAGAGTGCAAAGTGGTATTTCATGAAAGTTGCCAAATTGTACTGGCAGAGAGATGGTCGGATTATCGAAACCGACAATCCCCAACTAGAGAAGGTTGCAACCAAGGCAGCTGGGTTTCTTGGTCGAATGTTTTTGAGAGCAGAAGGGGTTGAGCAAAGCTACGAAAGAGCTCATATTTGGTTTCAACGAGGTATCAAGAGCGGAGATGCGGGATCGCAGTATGGGATAGGTTTGATGCATTTACATGGACTGGGAATGCCGAAAAACACACCAAAAGCCATAGAGTACCTGAAGGCAGCCGCGGATCAGGATTACTCTCCCGCACAGGTCGCTCTGGGTACATTGTATCTTGACCAAGGAGGTGCTAGCGATATTCAGGTCGCCAATCGCTACTTCGAATTTGCGGCAAGATACGGTCACATCGAGGCTTACTATTTCTTGGCTGAGCTCAGTTCTGTCGGTCTTGGAAGAGACAAAAGCTGTGGATTGGCAACGGCATATTACAAGAATGTTGCCGAGAAAGCAGAGCCACTTCTCTCGGCATTTGCTGAAGCCAATCGTGCCTACGATGATGGCGATCATGAGCTGGCTTTGATCGATTATATGCTCGCAGCTGAACAAGGCTATGAAAAGGCGCAGTCGAATGTTGCATATATGCTCGACCAGCAAAAGTCGAAGCTGAAATTTCCCCCTTGGTTGTCCTTCGCCAATGCTCGGTCTTCGATACTTACAAATTCGGCCCTCGCTCTGATTTATTGGACAAGATCAGCTAAACAATCAAATATTGACTCTTTGGTCAAGATGGGCGACTACTACCTGGGTGGAATAGGGACTCAAGCCGATCTGGAGAAAGCAGCCTCTTGTTACACGGCGGCTTGCGAATATCACCAAAGTGCCCAAGCCCTTTTTAATCTTGCTTGGATGCATGAAAATGGTGTCGGGCTTAAACAGGACTTCCATCTTGCGAAGAGATACTATGATCTGGCTCTTGAGACAAACCAGGAGGCATATCTTCCCGTGACATTAAGCCTACTTAAACTACGAGCTCGGAGCGCTTGGAATACCCTCACACATGGAAGAGTTAACTCCATCCAAGATGAGCCCGGTAATGCTCTTCCAGTAACTTTGATGGCTTAGCTAATAATTTTCAGCTCCTAAGAAGCAATGGTCTTTGTCTGAATGGGTTCATAATTTCCTGCAAGATGACCATCCTTACTACGCCGATGCAGATTTAGACGACAACTATCTTCCCGAGACTGACCCCATGCCAGGCGGAGATGTGGATGGTCTTTATGAAGATATTATAGACGATGGGATTTTGGAAAGCTTGATCATAGTTGGATTGGCAGCTGCCTTGGTTTTCTTGATTTATTACCGGCAACAACACCAATTACGGCATAGAAGAGACGAAGATGCTGCGAGAAGGCAGCAAGGAGTTCAAGGGCAGCCGGGAGTGCCAGCTCAGCCTCAACAACAGGATAGAGGATTATTTCCCCAACCTGGTGATCCTGAGTTTGCCCAGTGGGTTGCTGGTGGTGTGGGACATTGAGTTGTCCATTTATCCAAAGATGTATTTTAGCGCATATGTACACAAGCATGGATACCTAAACGGTAATAAAGAATCAAATTATGAGCATCTTGACTCTGAAGTATGCAAATGAAATTATCGGATTTGACTAGAAAATTTTTGGCCTTGACGATCTTAGTAGAAACATAATGCATAAATAAATAAGCAGGTACATCCGATACAATGATACGGCTTGACAAATTAGTCTAGGCATAATACAAATAACTCTTGTTTTGTAGAGTGCCCAAGCAATATTTCCATGGCTGTTTCTTACCTTAGTTGTATGTTGTCTGACTCTTGCTCTCAACAGCCTTTCCCGTTCTGGCAGGTACGCAGGCATCCAAGCTCAACCTCTAAAAAGTTCCCGACCACCGAGCCTCATCTTCCTCCAACCCCAAATCCAAAAATAATGCTACCTCCCTCAACCGTTGATCACAGACTTACCCTTCCACAGCACTAACTGCCTATGTTTCAGACAAACTAGTCCCTCATATCCTCACAACACAATGACCACCCCAGCAGCCAAACGCCGGCGCATCGACGAAGCCGCCCAAACCCTCTCCAAACCCTTCAGATCCCCATTCAAGACGCCTTTCAAATCACCAATCAAGGGCGCTAATACCCCTCCTCAAACAGCTCAATCAGGTCCTATCAATTCTACACCAATATCCTCTAGACCAGCCAATACGTCCTTCTCCCATCCTCCAAAGTCGCCCCGCCCCTCCTCAACGCAGAATCCCTTCTCAACACCCACTCTCTCCCATTACCTCCAACCAACATTCAAAAGAAAACGAACATACACATCCCCCATCCAAACCGCACAGCTTAATGCCGATCCTGAAATCGCTTCATTAATGAAAACCCAACGAGACTTAGAGAGACAATTAAGAGAAGTAAAAGAAGAATTAGATGTTGCGGAACAAGCTAAGAAGATTGAGAAGGAGAGTTTTCCTAAAGGCGGTAGCGAGGGAGGAGAGCTGGATGGCGAATTAATTGAGCTATGTGAAAAATGGAGGGGAGCAGCGAGGTCGGCGGCTGAGGAATTATTCGGTGGGGTTAGAGATAGGGTTAATGGGTAATTATCCTCCTTCCCCTCTATCTCCTTTCCCCTTCCTCCTCCCTTTCCTGCCCTTCATCTCCCGTTTCTATCAGATAAAAGAACTAATAGGACAACCACAGGATGGGCGGACCACGAGCCTGGAAAGAGATGCAAAAACGGCAAGTTGAATTTCAAAACACCTGGGATCAAGAAGAACCAAAAACCAACAACAATGACGAAGAAGATGAAGAAGGAAATAAGGAAATGAAGGAAGAAAGAGATGTATTTGCTGAATATGGAATTGATGTTGAGACTGAGAATGAAAAATCTCAGAGGGCAAAAGGTGTTGGTGATACGGGGGAATTACCTGGGCAGGAAGATGTTGGTTTTCTCCATTCTCCTGCCCCATACATACCTCCTGGCTTCATCTGCGTAATGCCTTTTCTGCAAATACTGACCTGAGTTAGGAATTCACAATGGCAATGATGCTTCGGACATTAAATGTCGATTTAGATATTATTGGTTGGGATAGGCAACAGCAGAGATGGGAGGACTGAAGCTCTTGAGAACACAACCTCATAAGGATGATAATGAGCTATGATGATGAAGATGGATGTTGATAGCTTTCCTTCTATGTTGCTACTTTACAACTATAATACCCTAGATGCCGTGCTGGAAAAATATGCTAGATGTTTGCTGTAATAATAATAGGTAGATAAAACCCTCCCAGTGAGGTGGGGAAAGATTGCTGAGATATTCGCGGAGATATCCCTTTACAAAGTGCGATGATGTTGCAGAAGAAGAAAGCCAATTCGGCTCAGTAGGTTTCTTAAAAGAGAATATCTTTAACAATATAAAGTGATCCCAATGAACCGTTTCCATGTTATAGAAACATATTTGGTATCAATATCACCCCTTCCCCAAAATAAAATCCAGGCTCAAACCCCCAATTTTTCTTTAACTTCCTTTCCAACCTCAACCCTCAGTACACAAAAGCGGCCTGCGTCAACGGCAAACTAGTGGCAGCCTCACAAGTAGCATGTACCCCATCAGCCTCAACCCTATAATTCTCAGGGTCAACTTTCATCTTCGGCATCACATCATTGAACCTCATATCCTTCTTTCCAATCTTCCTACAATTCTTCACTGCTTCGATTCTCTTCTTCAATCCATAAGTAGCTATCGCTCCTGATGTAATTGAAGCTTCCGAGACGAAAAGGATGGAGGTTTCCGGGACAAGGGGTGCAAACATTGGACGAGCGATAACGGGTTGGACAGTGGGAATTGAGGCGTTGGGATCACCCTGTTAAGAAGGCCTGTTAGTATAATTTTGCAGGAGGGAAGAAACAGGGGGAAGATATACCATTTGCTGCCAGGCGATCAATCCACTTTTGACAATAGTAGTTGGCTTTGTTCCAAACCAAGCTGGATCCCAGACTACAATATCTGCTAATTTACCAACTTCAATACTACCAATAACATGTCCCATTCCTTGGGCAACAGCCGGATTGATAGTGTACTTGCTGACATAACGCTTAGCACGGAAATTATCTGCTCCTGTGCCTTCGTCTTCTTTCAACGTCCCCCGTTGAACTTTGTTTTTGTGTGCAGTGTTCCAGGTCCTGAGAATGACTTCTCCACAACGTCCCATGGCTTGGGAATCAGACGACATCATGCTGATAGCTCCAAGATCATGAAGGACGTCCTCGGCAGCAATCGTTTCGGCACGAATACGGGATTCTGCAAATGCGACGTCTTCGGGGATGTTCTTGGAAAGATGATGGCAGACCATAAGCATATCGAGATGTTCATCGAGAGTGTTTCTCGTATATGGTCTTGTAGGATTTGTTGACGAAGGCAAGACATTTGCATGTTCGACAACGCTGATAATATCCGGAGCATGACCTCCACCAGCACCTTCAGTGTGGTAAGTATGAATTGCTCGGTCTTTGAATGCTGTAATGGTTGACTCGACGAAACCAGATTCGTTTAGAGTATCAGTGTGGATAAGGCATTGAACATCCAGCTCATCACAAACAGTCAAGCACGAATCAATGGCAGAGGGGGTAGTTCCCCAATCTTCATGAAGCTTAAGACCACAAGCTCCGGCAATGACTTGCTCTCGTAGAGCCGTTGGAGAGCTGTCGTTTCCCTTCCCTGTGAGGCCTAGATTGACCGGTAAGGTATCACACGCTTGGAGCATTTGGCGGATATAGTTCTTGCCTGGAGTGCAAGTTGTTGCACTTGTGCCAGCACTATCATCTTATTAGCAAGGGGAGGAAATAAAAATATTTCGTGACATACCTGGGACCAGTTCCACCACCCAACATGGTAGTAATACCAGAGGCGATTGCCTCGTACGCTTGCTGAGGACAAATAAAATGAATATGAGTATCAAAACCACCAGCGGTGATGATCTTGCCTTCACCAGCAATAATATCGGTACAAGAGCCAACAATCATGTTGGGGCTCACCCCCTCCATCACGTCTGGATTTCCAGCCTTTCCAATGCCGACAATGATTCCATTCTTGACACCGATATCTGCTTTGTAGATGCCTGTCCAATCAAGAACCAGAGCATTTACAATTGCGAGGTCTAAAGAGGCTTCATCGGATACCCCAGTAGCTTGACCCATACCTTCACGGAGAGTCTTGCCTCCTCCAAACTTGCATTCATCTCCATACGAGGTCAGGTCTTTCTCGACTTTGATCCAGAGATCTGTAAAACCTAACCGAACGGTATCACCTACTGTTGGTCCAAACATCGTCGCATATGCTGCTCTATCCATCTCGAACGCACCTATATGCGCAGCATCTGTTGTTGGGTCCGGGGTATGTGAAAAGCCACCTTGTTGGAGCTTGGTGATAATTTCCTCTGCACGAGCAATATCCACCTTACCGGTCGCAACATGGTTTCCGCCACGAATAACTCTGTGTCCTCCAATCTCAACCAACGTTACAGTCTTCGTGTCTCCTGGTTCAAATCGTACAGAGGTTCCAGCTGCAATATCCAGACGGTACCCATAGGCCTTTATCCGATCGAAATCGAGCTGCGGATTTGTTTCGATGAAGTGATAATGTGAACCAATCTAGCTGGATTAGTTCTTGTCGTCTTTTACCAAGATCTTCTAGAGCAAACCTGTATTGGGCGATCTCCTTTACTTGTGACCTTCAACTTTATCCTCTTTCGGCCTTTGTTAAGAACAACTTTACCCTTTACCGTTACCACGGCACCTGGTTGTTTCGTAGATTCATACTCTGCCTTATCTAGCAGGGGGAAATCGCCGTTGCTTGGTATCGGAAGAAAGCTACCATACAAGGCCTTTGTGAGGTCCCCATTGTCGCTGCTAATTGGGTGGTGAACGGTAACAAGATATGTGCCAACAGGAAATGTGCCTTCAACCATAATCTCGGTCAAGGTAGAGCATACAGAGGGCAGGACATGCCGACGCCCGAGCATTGTTGACCCAATGGACATAAGATCTGCCACTGTATGTTGGCCATCGCGGATGAGCTATCTTCAATCAGCTTCCATTTCCCCGGGGCACGACTTGGACGAGGTACTTCTTGGAGGTTACTTGCTATCAGCGCCTGGTCTTTCCATCAGCCATTGTCAAGGGATTAAGGGAGGGAAAGTGTACACAGGCTTCCGAGTGGTTGAGTTTGAGCCCTCGGGCGAGCCTTCTTTGAGCGAGAAAACCAAGCTGCGAGATGACCAGCTTATCGAGCTTTGTCTCGTCAGTATCTCGGCACCAAAGAGATAGTGGGGTACTCAGACTTCTTTTGGAACCAAATGCATGGTGGTTTCAAGCTCGGAGCTCTACTTGGAAGCTGTTCGACGAAGGGGCGAGTTTGTCAATGGCTTCTATTGAGCTCTGGGAGAGCAGGTGCGCACGTCAAGCTGAGGGGCGGTTAGTGATGGTGTTGTCGTTCCTACCTGGATCCCGCACAGGTCCCCCGCAATGATAAGGAGAGCCAAGCCCTGACTGACAGGCGGGGTTTAGCCTGTCCGACCTTAACTGCAGCAGCTCTTCTTACGGGGTGCTCGATTCGAACTGCCACCCCCCGTGAAGAAATAGTTTCAAGTCACAGCTTTCACGTCGCTCCAGCCAAGTAGAAGTGTGTATTAAATTTGTGCGTATCGAATGATTATCTACTTTTATCTCTATGTACAGTACATATCTCGAGTTTTTTTCATGCTCAATACAAGCCTTGGAAGGATGTTTTACTGGGAATGTGGCCGTCCCCTTACTATTCATTGTTTCCCCGTGACGCCTACAAAACCGACCGCCCCCAAGGGGATATAGACTGCAGTGTCGATGCTAGATATCCCCTATGTTTCCCAGGAATGGCGTATACAAATCAACAACCAAAACGCCATCCATGCCACGCTAAATGCAAGTCAAAATTCAAGGGAAGATGGAGACAAAAAATTAAGAAAATCCGGGGAAAATATCCAAGAGTGTTCTTCGCCCTGGTCAACGATTAGCTAGACCAATTCGAAACAGCTCCAACACGAAATAGCTTACACTTGGGACGAGGGCGTCTAATAATCGAGTCAGGATCCCGTATAGGCGTCTGAGCAGCCGCTAGTTCTCGAATCCTTTGCTCAACAATTTCTTGCCGGCTAGGACTAAGACTTAGCGGGTTACTCTCAGCGTTAGAAGGGCGACTATCGGGCCCCGCGCCTGTCATGAATGCAGCTTGTGGCTGCATTAAGAGTGGCGGAGTTTTTCTTGGAGAGGAAGGCATGCTGCGAATGCTCAGTTGCATACTCGACCTAAGGCTTTCAAGTCGCTTTTTTGCCCCAGTTGCCTCGACATCGTGATAGTCGTAGACAGTGACACGAGATCTTAATTTTCGTAGGTTCCGCTCTCGACGAACCATGGCATTGGTAATTTGTGTAGGACAGTAGCCGCAGGGCAGAGCGCTCTTTCTGCACATGGGACAGAGCGAACTGTTATTGCCGAGGAAGGTATCGATACATTCTACGTGGAAAATGTGTCCACAGGATAGCTCGCGAATTTCCGTCGCTCCTGAGACGAAATCTTCGAGACAAATTGCACAAGTTGGTTGTGAATAAGGCAAAAATGTATGCTTAAGAATCGAAGCAGGATTGGAAGCGCCATCGACGATTACAACTTGGGAATAAACCGGCTCCTCATGATGCGGTAGAGGAACTATCTGGAAACCAGATGAGGCAGCCTCCTTAGACTCTCGATGCTCGATACTGCTAGTATGAGCGCCATCCTTCTGAAGTGTAGGGGAAGCCGGCGGTGGACTTTCCTGCTCGGCGATGTATATGTATAGAGGGAATTGTTCGATGGCCGATAGAGGAACAGCTAGTCGTTTTATCCCCTGGGCTTCTAGGTTGACCTCTCCACTTGCTACTCGTCGAGCTAATGATCTCCGCCTGAGTTTCAAAATAAGGTGCATGGAAGCAGAGGTAAGGCAGAGGATTACAACAAGCACTCCGAGAACAATTAAGAAATACGCCCATAATGGAGGAAGAAGACCCGAGGGAGAGATGTCTATCCGAGTATAGAGCCTCACATAGTCCCTGGGATCGATTCCGGGTATTTCCGAGACTTCATGGCCAAATGGAACATCCGTCATATTGCCAGAATATTGACCCAGCTCGTACAGGAAATTATTCCCAATGGCCGCCGAAACAGCGTAGACAGGATATTGAAATTTCCCCTTCCAGGCACCACCATCCTGGAGATCCCATGTTTTGGAGCTAGGTGTAGGCACCTCCGTTGCAGTGTTGTTTGGCTGGAAGAAGATGATGGCGCGTGCCGGATCGTAACGTGCAGCATCCAAATATGCTAAGGTACACTCGGAATTAATCCATGGTGCGATAGCTATTAGAGTGAAATCGGTCGGAGGAAGATTGGCCTGTCGGGTGACATTTGCAGGTACATAGGCTTTTGAAAGATTGTAGCACTTGCTGTGTTTGTCGATGTCGGGCACGTAGAGAAAGCCGCTGATGCTGCCATCACGATCAGCGTTTGTCGTCGAAAGCACCTGGAGACCAGCCTCCTCGCTGGTGAGTGTCTGAGCAAAGGATATATTCGGCTGTTTTCCACGTCAGTTTTGTCCTCGTCCTCTAAGCTGCCATGATGCATACCCGCAACTGTGCCACGAGGGAATTGAGTTCCGTGTCGGTTGCGGTGCTTGACCATTCTTCATTTGGAAACAGCAGACTACTCGGCCAGTCAGCAATTGATGATATCGGGATAATGTGCGACCAAAAGGACGTTGGGTTGCGAATCCCATCGGTTTTCGCCACTGTCATGGGGAACGTGAACGAAGAATTCCAGGCACTCACACGACGGTCTCGACCACACTGACGGCTGCCGGGCACAGGTCGTTAGCAAATATGTTTATATCTTCGTTGGCAAGATTAATCTGGGGTTGCTGGCCAGGCACGTCTCTTGGTTTCTTGGTACCTTGGCGCCCAGAAGTTGGTTCATGGATGGAATTGGGGAATTCGACGTACACATTCTCGCACCGGCTGTGCGCGGGCAGGATGGTCGCACCTGGCAAAAGCCTGCTCGCGCAATGCCAGGTCGGAGGCAAACATAAGTACTGGGGCAGCCGACGATGAGGGTCGCGACGACGAGGGGAGGATGCTCGTCGTGAGGAGGCCGAGAATAGAAGATGCGATTCTGTGGTGCCTTGGCTTGATGATGGATGTGCCAAGAGAAACTTGGCAAAAGCTTGTGTTGGGGTGATCGACGGCTCTGGCCTGGGGGCTGGGGGGCTTGGGAAGCGCCGCAGGCGAGATGCAGATGAATGTGTGCGGGCGAGTGCGACCGAGGGGGCAGAGAAGAGACGATTGGGACCGCAGCGGTCGAGGCGATGTCCGAGGGCACCAGCGTAGAGGCCAGAGAAGAGAAATTTCAGAGCAAACGCAGCGAGGCGATGGGGGGAGTGCGACGGGGACGAGGACGAGGACGAGGAGAGGGGCTTGGGCTTTTGAGGAGTCCGGCGGGACAGCACCAGCCAGCCCTAGTCTCCTGTCCTGGTCATTCTCTGCTGCGCGAAAGGTCCTGCTCCCCAGGATGGCTGCACAACATTGGCCATGGCCCGAGGAAAGGAGCAGCCACTGGTGGGCAAACGACTTGTACTCCCCACCGCAGAGGCGGCAGTCCTCGCTCCTCAACTACCAGGGACGAGCGAGGAGGAATTGCGACCAGAGGTGTCATCGCAGATCATTGTCCCTATCAAGTCACACCGGATGAAAAGGCGGGCATAGAAGGGCCTTTGTTCAATCGAGGTCCTTCGTATGAAAGCGAGGTGGAGAGTGTTGGAAGCCGGATTTGGTTGAACAGCTGGCCAAAACAATCCACCTACCTACTGATTATAACTTCGCAGAAACTCATACTTCTAGACTAGCTGCCAGCGTTGTTACTAACGGCCGCGCCGTGGGGTAAGGTATCGTTGTGGTGTGACACTTGGTCTTGTTGAATGAGTCAAGGTACTCTCTAAGTTCCCTAGAGACCGGTAGCTGCACTGATCACACCAGAGCTACCGAGTTCTGTTACCATCCCTCGAGCCACAGAGCAAGCAGCCGATACCTCAGAGCCTCATTCTCTCCACGGGCAGGTCCCCAGCCCACTCATCTAAGAAGCTGTGTAGCAAAAGCATGTTGAGTTTGAATTTAGTGCCACTATTCTCCCCTCGCGAGCGTTCAGGTGCTACCAAAAAAGAGTTCGCGTGGTTCTAGCCATTGGCCGATCCAATCAGCGGGCCTAGACTACACATAAAACACCGGTCCTTCTATGAATGAGCAGATTATCGAACATGGTTGGATAATAGAAAAAGACATGCAGCTTACACAGGTGAGAATGCTTGTCGGTCTATGCTAACGAACTATGATCAAGGCTTCCTAAGAAAAGTATCCTAGCAAGCGTAACTCGAAATGAGGTTTCCTGCGGGCAGAAGAGCCCATAAATTATGAGGCATGTTTCCTTGGAAGCTTGCTGTGAATTTACCATCGATATATGGCTTCAGACGACCTAGAACGACCACACCCCCCATCCTTGCCCATCACTTAGCTAAGCGCTCTCAAAGTGGCTAGAGTCCCCCGGATTATCGTCGGCCCAGTCAACGTCATGGCATCGCGCGAGTTCCATCGTCCTCTCTGGTCGCAACCCTTCACGAGCTTCGTCCCCTCGAGCCATTTCAATTTGTAGTCGTCACAGTCAAGATGCCCCCGCTACCGAGCCAGAAGGGGACTGGGAAGAAAAATCGGGACCCTCGACAGTCACGCAGCCGCAACACAACCCCAAGTCTTATGGGATCTAGCAGCTCGGTTCCCCCTCAAATTGAGACGAAGGTCACCAAATTTCTCGATTTACCTAAGAAACAATTTCGCATATCCGAAGACTTTGCCGAGGTATATGGGCAAACCATACCAAGCTCGAAGGAATTGGATAGTTTAATAGAACGGCTTGAAACCTTGCAGGACTCAATCGAAGCGCGAGGTATGGTTGTAGATAAAGGAATGAGGCTGCTAGCGCAAGCAAAGAAAGATAGACTGGAAGAGGTTGAAAACACAAGAAGGGACGAGGAGCACAAGGAGAGGCTGAAAAGGGAAGCCGCAGACGAAGAAGAAAGAGGGCGGAAGAAAGCCAGCAAGATGAAGAAGAGGAAGGATTTGAACAGCGTGCGCGAAGAGAGGCCGTTATCCCATGGGGCGCATGGCTTAGCTCCTCAAGATGGGGCCAATATTGGTATGCATAGCTGAATACTTTTTTCTAATGGCAATACGCTCCTTTAAATTCCCTATCCAAGCAGCTAACCCAATACACCCCTAGATCGTGTTTCTCCAATGCGAGAAAGCAAGGTTCCCCGACAAATGCCTCGGGACAATGATTCCGCCAGCTCGTCACTATCGCCAGCTGCATTGACACCAACAGCTATAGGGATAGACATCAACGAAAAGGTCACCTTGACGGGGGATGATGAAGATTCGAGTTCTGACGAGCAACTACCACTTCCAGCACCTGCGATGCCACACCTTCAGACCTTTGGCGATGATCCCACAACTTTCCCTGACCCAACAATTTACGAAATACTCAAAGATGTCGCACATCTTCCCCGAGAAGCGCAAAAACAAATATATTCGGTCTCATATTTCCCAACAGACAGCCTGGAAAACCTGATCCCTGGATCTCCACCTGACATGGATTTCAGTAATGCCAAGCCGACGAATCAAGTTCAATCCAATACATTTCAGACATACCTCGATTCATACTTCCGCAATATCACAGAAGAAGACCTCGCATTTCTCCGCGATAGAGGGGATCGTGTGGGGCCTTTTATCATTCCTAGGCGAGGCAAAGAGCACTATACTGAACGATGGGCCCGCGAAGACGGAGCCATTGCCGTCGACTCCCAACAAGGTCAAGACAAAGGTCTCTTCAACCAACCTCGAGGGAGCATTGAAGATATCAATGATGTGACTGCAGAAACGGACCAATATTCTGCTGGCCCAATGTTGAACAGACTCCTTTCTCTGATGCGACCGGAGCACCGAGCACCGCCCACAGAAGATAAGCCTGTAGCTAATGGCTTAACAAATGGAGAAGCGAGTATGAACGGGGAAGCCAATAATGATCTGGGTGACCTTAATCAGTTCTTTAATGATACTCCCGCTCCACTGCCCTCAGCTACTTTTATGCCAGAGTCAAGCACGGAGTCTTGGAAGAAGGCAACCCATCCAAAACTTGACTATGCACAAATTGACGAACGCATCAAACAAGAGCTTCGCTATGTTGGCTTTCTAGATCCTGACATTGAGCCTGAATACGATGAGCATCTAGACGACGAGGTCACTGCCCGCTTGCGTTATCTCCAAGAACAATTGAAGGAGAGGATGATAAAAAACGGTGCCATGAAAGCACGCCTTATGGATATGGCCAAGTCTGCTATGGCTTCTCAGGAGTATAATAATATCTGCGAAGATTTAGATGCACAGGTGCAGACCGCATATCTTAAGCGAACACGGACACTCGGCAAAAGCAAAAAGGCAAAGCGGCCTGGTGGAGCAGGAGGTGGAAGCCATTTCGTTGGTGGTGCAAATGCTGGCATGGCACGACCTGGAATTGGAGACAATATTAGGCAGTTGATGGATAAAAGACAGAGATGGAAAGATACCGTTGGGCCAGTCCTCGACCCAGAAGTGGGCAAGATCCGAAGAACGAAAGATCCCGATAGTTCTATCTTTAAGCCTGAACAAATGTCGGAATATATGCGCAGGGAGCGGGAGAGCTGGGACGAGGAGGTCGAGGAGGAATAGAATCCTGCTCACAGAATGGTGGATCCGCAGCAGCATACATGGGTGGTTGTCATGGACCTTGGGAATGTGCGATTTTTGGCGTTATAAAATGACGTCCGGAATATCGGAGTTGTCGGTTAAGAGCTTGGATGGGAATATGCCAATTGGCAGTCAGGGGATAATGAGGATAATGGGAAGTACATCTGGCGTTATCCAGATGCATAACGGGCATGAATGATATTAGCGTGGTCTGTATAGAGGTAGAAATCATAAGATTCGATGAAAATACAACAAGAAATGATCGTCCTTTCCTTGGTATTTCGACGACAAAACATTTGATTTATTATTGTACTTTTGCGTCGCTGTCTTAATTTCGGTTAGTAGTCTGCCTATGTTATATATAGCACGCATGTCTACACTTGACTCGAGGCCTTGCCACCGTATAAATTTCTTTTATCATAAATCTCAAATTATTCAAATAAGAGATGATAAACTCATCCTGATGAGGCACCTTGAGTTTGATTTCTTGTTAAATATATTCCGCGACCTCGTTCTTTATACAAACAAGGCAGTTCCTTAGTTCGGCTACTCCAGAATGTTCTATGACAACCCTAACTCTTTCTATAACTTAAACTACTCACCTTTTCCTCTGCCCCCACAGCCTCTCATAAGCCTCTTTCCCACACTTCAACCCCGTCCTGTAACTAAGTGGTTTAGACATCCGTAACGACAGTAAACTAAGAATGGGCAAACGTCAGTTGTACTTTGTATCTCCCCAGCCAGGCTCCTTCTGCTCTCGATTGGCTGGCCGAATTCTTTTCACTTTTGAGCACAAAGGTGAAACGGGGAAAAGTTTGGCTGTTTTCCTACTTGAGGATCGTCCCTTCCTAATTTCGTTGTCAAGCTAGGTCGCTTCTTTCCTCAACACACGAACCGCGCTCCCAGTTGCTGTCAATCTTTCATCCTCATTCACCGCTTCCAAACAGGTTCGTTCTTCTTTTGCAACGCTCCCCTTTCTATCAGGGTCCGCGTCCCTAATTCAGGCCTTGATTCATAGAAAGCCACTCGCCATTTTCATTCTTTGCTTCAACGTGGAAGCATGGAGGCATACAAGTCTCAGCAAGCCGTTATCGCCCGCCGGGCGAGGGAGATGAGAATTCCAGATGCAGAGCTGAATCTGTATTTCGAGGGGCAGCTTGCTCTAGTCAAGAACCAATACAGTGGTCGATCTCCTGGGTTTATCCTCGAACGGACTGAAACCCTGGTCTGGGGGCATTTTTGTAAGCTGCTTCAGAACCTCCCCGAAATCTAATAGTCTCGACTAACTTGATGCTCTTATGTAGTTCCTTCCGAACCGTTCCCAGGCGAGACTGAAGATGGCACGTCTCGCATCAAGAACGAGAGAGACGAGGTGAAAGATGCCTGGGTCCACGACAGGTTTGATCCCAAAGCCACTCCACATGCTTCACACATTGATTCCTACCGACCGGGAGGTCCCCCCTATAAGTCACTTGCTGCATACACCTTTGAAAAGGCATTAGAGCAGGGCATACCCCGTGAAGAATATCGTCGCGTTCGAGAGCGATATACTGCAGAAGTCAAGACCCGATATGCCGACTATAATAGCGATTGGCGCCAGTGGTGCGAGGATGGCAAGACATGGAATCATTTTTGTGGGTTGCGACTTGCCTAAACCAAGACTTTATCTGAAATTCCCAACTTCGGCACTTAGCTAACAATAACAGTTCTATCAAAACCTTTCCCTGGAAAGCAGCCAGGCATGTCCAAGTCACACACTGGCGCCCAGGGACATTTGTCCGCTTCTTCGAGCAAGGTGCCCGCTGCCCCCCAGGAGACTTGGAAAGAAACCGAACGTATTAGGGATAGTAGAACTAGCGAACCAGCACCAAGGTATTTCTCGCAAGTTCAGAATATTGAACAACAAGCTTGTAAATTCCGTATTCCTAGATACGAGCTCCGGCAATGTTTTGAAGACAAAGAAGCCATCTCGAAAGCTCGGTTTGGCAATGAAAGTTGGGAATGGAGGCAATTTTTTATTGAAGCATCAGTCTGGGGCCACTTCTGTCAGTGTCATTACCATTACCCTATTGCAAACCTATATCTCGTCCTATTTCTCTCTGGTTATACCTATTTCTCCTGTATTGCTTGTGGAGAAGGAATGTCTGCTCTATAACTCAATTGCTAACAAGATCCAGTCAAGGATGATCCTTTTCCTGGCATCGAGCCCCCTAGATTCAGCGTTCTACCATCTCGCAGCGGTGCGAGCGCGGTAACAAGCGCCGGGCGACCCCAGAGTTTTTCGAGTTCTCCAGCAACTTCTGTGGCTTCGGGGTCTCGAAATCCTGGTGAAACATCACTGATATGGCCAGCTCATCAATATGACAATCAGGAAAAGGTGATGGAGCTCAAGGCTATCAAATTAGGCATTCGGTCGGAGTTCTTCCGTTATTTACAAAAGACAAGGGATCGAATGAAGGGTGACCACCCCTTGTGCTCTCGCCAGGTCCGAAGTTACCTCGCCGATAAGCATACTTGGGATCACTTTTGTGAGAATTCTCCAGCTCTATGTAGCAGATGAATACTTATAAGTTTTACAGTCAACAAAGAACGATTTCCCGGAATCCCTCCCCGATTGGGACATACTGATAGATGCCGAGCAAAAGATAAAGCCAAGGAGAATTTCCCTTTCCCTCCACCTGGTCAATCTATTCGCATGGCTTCGGGTAGCTCTTCTTCTGCTCAAAGACCCATGGTCACGGTCCTAGAGAGAGTAACTAGCCCCTTGAGAGATTCAGCTAATCCCATTGCCCCATTACAAAATGTCCCACGAGGGCTTCAAAACCAAACAAGCCAAACCCTGCCTACCAACCTAAAGAATGCGTTACCGGAATGCCCTCAAACAGCACTTGCTACACAATCCATTCCAGGATCACTCCCTTGGGCTGGCTCAAACATACTCCCTAAAAAGCAAACTTCTTCTGATCATGCCAGGGCTAGAGCTCCTTCCCTGGGCCTTACGGGTGTTGCCAGCCAAATTGGGCCTTCTTCGCTTGATAAAACTGTCCTTCCTCTGGAGGGTAAAGTTCTTCATGCCCAAACGGCATATGCAAATTCTCTCCTACCTCCTCCCGCCCCAACTCTGTCAACAAAATCGCAGAATCTCGCCTGTTCAAAATCTGCCCTTTCACCCTTCTTCGAAATCGGCACTGTTCAAATGGCTCATTTGAATAGTGTACAAGCAAAAATAGATAGGATTGCTGAAGACGCGCCTAAAAAAAAGGTTGGAAATCTATCTCTGGCCGATCCATCTATCAAATCCCGAGTGCCAGATGATACTCTGGCGAAGCTTGCACTTATTCGGAACATCAACCCCAAAATTCCAGCTGGAGCAATAGTCATGCAGAACCTTGAGTGGACGGTTTCCAGAACTTCGACAGTGAAACTGCTGTTCGATTGCTCTCAATCAGAGACGGTAGAAAATGTGATTAAACTTAGAGATGATTTAAAGGCTAAATTACATTTTGAACAGTCAAACGGAGATATGGTCACGTGGAGCGAGCCCTTACTGCCTGGAGACGTAAAATCCAAGCTGAGCGCTGATTTGTTTCTCAAATCATGGCTTGAACGAGTCCTTGAATTTGGAATTGTCCAGCCGTCGTTCTACTGGAAGGAGATGAGCAACACTATGAAGTTCCTCTCGGAGGATAATTCCTCAAAACCAGAGACAAATATTATCACAGGTGCTGGTAATTACCTGGGTGGGTCCTTGGATGGCTCAAGACCCCTTGAATCTAAGGACCAGAGTCATGCCTTCGCAGAAGAAGTTGATTCTCAATTCCAACCGAATAAGGACGAGAGATTGCCGTCCGCTCTTGTCCATTGCGTAGAGGAGAAGGCCAAAGTAAGTTCTTACATTTCTTTATATTTCGACTCGGTAAAATATTTATAGCGTGCTGTCAAAATACCATACTATCGAGATAGATTAGCTAACCGGTTGTAGGCTGAAGTAAATGCGCAAATGGTGGTTGATCCCGGGACAGGGGATAAAGTGACTGTAGAGGAATTGATAATCCGAATTCGAATGCGTTGTGTTGGTGAACCTGGCACCAACACCAAGCGCAAGCTTTTAGATGATGAGGGCGAAACCGCCTCTGGTGGAGGAAAACCAGTCTTGAAAAAAGCTTGCATTTGATGTGTTATTTTCCATGCGTTCTTGCCTATGGATACACGTCCGCATACGAGATGTTTATAGATGGAGACCGAGCAGTTATTGTTGAAATGGCATTTAAATGGGCAGGGCGGTAGTGCAGCTTGAGGATCCTAATGTACCTGGAGAATAGGGATATTGGGATTTCCTTTGGTTGAAACCTACAATCTTCCTGTCTTTTAAAGGTGGGATTTCAACAAGTTCGTATGCTCATTAGAATTGCCTATAGGTTGTGAATAGCAAAATGAAAAATTAAAATTTATCCTTGAATTTACTTTGTTCCTTGAACTTCTGATCATTTCCCCGCTTTCTTGATATGCCCTCACTAGGATTGACTATATTGAAAGCGTTCTTTTATGGTTATTTCGTATTGTGGTCGTTAATGCTTCAGTACCTTAGCTAGTGAGGTCGAGGTTGACGATACCGCTCTCAAGTTTGGTATTTGGGAACCGTAATTTCCTATTTACGTTGATTTCTTACTAAAATAGACAGGTAGGGTTTAGCTACCCGGTTTGTGATAAGTTTGTGCCTCCATAATGGAACGAACCAACTACCTTATATAAGAAAGAGGCTTTTGGTGAGGGAGCTAGGCTTGTAGGATAGACATTTCTTCTAAGCGCAGAGGAAATAATGGAGTGAATTTTCCTTTTTGGCCTTCTTATTCCTACGTGGTGTTATTTTGAGGAGGGGAAAGTATGGAATGCGATGACTGTATATTATGAAGAAATGGTATTTTGGGTGGAGTTCAGGATACAGTATATGGTTTATAAGGAGGAGTATTGAAATTTGTGATTAAATAGTTAGGTAAGTTGGGAGAGCTAGCTGTGGAGGTAAGGATTTAGAGAGTTTAGGCAAGTTAGTAAAAGAGGATGAATGGACGTTGTCTTATGAGTTGAGGTCCTCGGTATAGTTTTATAAAGCGACTTATTTATCTTATGAAATGTCCCTAATATAAAAATTTTCCCTAAACGTCACAACATATTGAGAAGACAAAAGTTAAAGTGTGGCTATATGCTAACTGCCGATTGGAAAGAAGATTACACACGTTACGCCATTAGGCATTGTGGGTAAAGAAATAAAACTCGTGGGAAACTTATTTTATAATGGCAATTAATCTATACTAATGCCATGAAAAGCTAAATTTTATTTCATAAATCCTCCCCGCCCCCTCCCCCTTCATCCTCATCTTCATAATCGTCGCCCTCTTCCTCTTCCTCATCCTCTTCCTCACTCAAAAAAGGCACAAATCTAAAATCCACAAAGCTAACTCCCCCACCCTCAACCTCAACCATAAACTGTAAACTCAAAACACCCTGTTTATCACCCCTTACACTAACCTTACTAGCCAATCTCATTGCATCCGCCGCTGCCTTGATCATCTCAAATTTATAACTCTGCGTCCATTTGTCACCCACGGTAAAAGTTTCTAATAAATCTCTGCCTTTAGAGAATTCGATGCTCGCACTACCCAAATGACCTATTGCTGATAGACTTAGGAATGGAGCTGTAGGATAGGCAGTGATACCAAGACGAGAAGGAGAGGTGGAGGATAATTCTGAGATGGCGTCAAAGAGCCAACGTGCTTGCATTATGATTTTCACCTGCATTGCATCTCGTTGGAAGGGGATTTCTTCCGGACTTTCGGGTTCGTAGGTTGTTAGGTTACAGGTTGTCGTTACGCCGGATTCTTCGAGGATGATGCTTAATGGTGATCCCATGCCTGCATATGATAATCGACAGATTCCAGCCATTCCTAAGGCTCGATTGCTGAATGCGTTGGGACGACCGGGTCGGATATTACTGTTGTAGCCGTCGTTGTCAGGTTTGGAGAATCGGGATGTGGTTGCTTCGGCAGCACCGAATATTTGGAGGGTTTCAAGGAGAGCGGAGAGGGATATTTGGAAATTGGGGAGGTCAATAGAGGGGTCTTCCTCAGAGGGGTCGGATTCGGGGAGGGTGCAATTGAATGTGGTAAAGAGGGCTTTGTCGAGAAAAACAATGCCTGGAAGGAAACGTTACTTAACATTCCAAGAATAAATTAGTAGATTTGGACAAACCTTGCATGACTCTTGATTCTTCAGCTGCGAATCGAAGACCCTCATTGCTGATTTGAACATGGGCTTTGGGTGCGAAGTGGATGCAGTTTAATAGTTGAAATAATTGTCTTGTGGAGCTCGAGACGGCTTTGAAAATGGGGGCGCCATACTCGGGCTCTCCTGCGGAAGGCATGTTGCCGAAAGTAGGGGGTGATAATTCGGTAAGAGAAGGTTCACTTGGGTCTAATAATGGTGTCCAAACTCCTTATTTAATTCTCCAGCTATTGCACACTTTATGCGACGGAAGGGAGTTCGTTTGGAAGGTCGCGGATATTCCTATACATAAACTCCAACAGCACAGATCATATATACTGCTCCGAATCTAAAATCGTTAGCGGTTGTTGTAGGTACCAAGAGGTATAGAACATACGCAATGGCTAACGACGCAGGTACACCAATGAGGGGAACGGTTACGATTGAACGGTCTATCGTCTGGTTAGAGTTTGCTCTGGAAATGGAGATTGGGGCAACACACTGAGACCAAACAGGCCAGTGAGGAGGAGACCAATTGCCAATAACGAGAAGCCCACGAAGAATTGGCTTCCTTTGCCGATGGTGGGGACGAAGGGGTTGCCCGAGGCACTCTCCCAGACTTGGTGCAGTGATGACTCCATGGGCTACGAACTGGGCTTAGTTGGGTATTCGCTGGTGGTTAGGGCTGGGTCTTGAGGGAGTGGATTGTGTTGTCGAGGCTCTGGTACTCAGCTCTGAAGCTCTCCTGCTTCACCTGTGATCTAGGGCAGTCCAAACGACGCGACATCTGGCCTTGGAGCGAAAGTGGCATAGCGCCGGCAAAACGATCCGCCGGAATTTAAGCTCAGCGCTACTGCGCCTGATGACGCTAGAGCGACTCCCGCACCCCGACTCTCGACCTCATCCCCAGCGCTCTTCCTGTCGTCGCCTTCGCTCGCCCACGACGGAAACCACGCACGCCCAGCAGGAAAGAGAGGAGCAGGCCGCCCACTGTCGCCCGTGAGGACATTGAACTGAGAGGTATGTCTCCGCAGCCCTCTCCCCTCTCCCCTCCCCTGTCGACACCACCATTGCCCTGCCCTATACACCGGTCACGTCTGCTAACAATGTCTTCCCCTCCTCAGGAACCTCCCAAGGAACTCAAGGCCGATTTCAACCGTAGCTTTGTAGCACCCAAAGAGGCCCGTCGAACGCCGCGCAAAAACGACGCATCTCGCGACCAGACATCCAGGTCGGACAGGGACCACGGAACACCTACGCACATGAGCCCCCCCAGCGCCAGTGGTTCCACCCCACAGCACAATTCCAAGGTGGTGGGTACGCCAGAATCGGGAAGAGCCCACCGCGGGAGCACATCATTTAAGGTGCTGGTCTCGCCATACCAGCAAGAGCCTTCGCGGACCTCGCCCGAGAAGCAAAGCACCGCTCCCGACAGATCCAAGAGACCGGGACCCAGCAAGTCTCGAAGCAAAGTGACCCCAAACGACGTCATGGGTCCTATGAAGGAACTCTGTAAGCACAGTTGCGCTTCCTGCGCCAGCAAAATAGCTAACCTGCATCTCTAGCCATCAAACGGAAAGCTACCGATGAGCCAAATACCCCCTCCGAGAGCAAGCGAATCAAGAGCTCCCACAGCGAAGAGGAAGAACCGGAGCCAAAAAGCATCATCGCTCCTGCAATCCCATTCCCTGAGAAGCCTGCCGTCATCGAAGAGCGAAATGGAGAAATCGAATTCCAAGTAGTTAACAACGATGGACGACGGGAAAGTCTGATCATTCTCACAGGGCTCAAATGCATCTTCCAAAAGCAATTGCCAAAGATGCCCAAAGACTATATTGCACGTCTAGTTTACGATCGTACTCATCTGTCTATGGCAATTGTCAAGAAGCCACTCGAGGTAGTGGGAGGAATCACATACCGGCCATTCAAAGGCCGACAATTTGCAGAAATTGTTTTCTGCGCCATTTCCTCTGACCAGCAAGTCAAAGGTTACGGAGCACATCTAATGTCTCACTTGAAAGACTATGTCAAGGCCACCTCTGACGTAATGCATTTTCTCACCTACGCCGACAACTATGCTATTGGATACTTCAAAAAGCAAGGATTCACCAAGGAAATCACCCTCCCTAAACCAAAATGGATGGGATACATCAAAGATTATGAAGGGGGAACCATTATGCAATGTTCTATGCTCCCTAGGGTCCGCTATCTCGAGCAGGGTCGGATGCTACTTAAACAAAAAGAAGCCGTCATGGCCAAAATTCGTGCATTCAGCAAAAGTCACATCGTCCACCAACCTCCTAAAGAATGGGCTAAAGGAGTCTGCCCCATCGATCCCATGTCCATTCCCGCAATCAAAAACTCTGGTTGGTCCCCTGACATGGATGAACTTGCCCGTCAACCCCGTCACGGACCAAATTACTCCCAACTCCTCCATCTCCTCAACGACATGCAAAACCATGCCTCCGCCTGGCCATTCCTCAACCCCGTAAGCCGAGAAGATGTAGCTGATTACTACGAGGTGATCAAACAACCGATGGATCTAAGCACGATGGAATTGAAACTTGAGAAGGATAGTTATGATCGCCCTGAAGATTTCATTGCGGATGCGAAATTGATTTTTGATAATTGTCGAAAGTATAATAATGAGACGACGCCGTATGCGAAGAGTGCTACGAAGCTGGAGAAATATATGTGGGCTCAGATCGCGACGATTCCGGAGTGGTCGCATTTGGAGAAGTAAGGTGTTTATACCTTCTCACCGAGAGTATCATTTAAGTGAAAATGAATCATGGGAGTGTACTTGTAGGTAGGTGATTAAAATGATCGGAGAAACAGTGTGGCTTTTTCGATTGAACATTGGATATTTGCATATGGAGTAGACTGGCTGGGGCTGGATTTATGAACTGGCGTTATCTATTTTTTTCACGATAACTCTGTCCAAATGACATTGAGTGGACGCATGAGGATTTTTATACGGAGGGAAATGACGCCGTGCCTATCGGATGAGGCTGAAACGGAATAGGAAATAAGTAGTCGTATGTACATACATAGTTATAAGATATGAATAATTTCCCAAGATTTCTCTCTTGGTATGAAAGTTATTTATTATCATTCATTATATGTGATTAACTTACCAACACCTTCCTTATATCACTTGGGAAATCAAGATCTGGAATATACACTTCGCTTTATAAAAAAAAAATCTTATGCGGGGAAAATCTAGATATTATCACATTCTATACTTATACCAAGCTACTTAAAAAAAAAGGACAATATTATATGTAATCATTTTCTCCAATTACTTATTACTTGAAAACTCAATATTTATGATATACCCCTCCTTCCTCCATGGGAATAGAGTAAGATTACATGTATATTACATTCTGTATTACACCACTTCTCCTACCTTAGCTCAATTCCCAATAAACCAAACTTGCCTCACGTAAAACACTGAAGATGAAAATTCAGAAATCCTGCGACAAGTCATTAGTTGATTGGTTGATTGATTGATTGATTGATCGATTTAATTGATGAGTTAAATATGCAATATATCTCTCTTTCTCTCCCTCTGCTTTGTGGTCCCCCTTCCTTCCTTCCCTCCATCTATCTCTACGAGCAAGACAACGCATGCCTGTTTTCTCCCAATCTCCTTCCCACCCCCTCTCACTCTCTCTTCACGCTCTTTCCAAGAAAGAAAAAACCAACAAACCACACACAATCTTCCTTCCTTCTCCCTGGGTAAACTCTTCATCATCATGCATGCATCATTAATATTCCCCCTTCCCTCCCCACGCACTCGCTTTCTACCTTACATACCCAAATCCAAATTCCCCCATACCTCGTCGTAATCACAGAAAGGAAGAAAAAGACCATGCCAATGCCAATGCCAATGTCAATGCCGTGCTAACCATATAACAGCCAGCCAGCCAGCCGACCCAAGCCACAACCCAATTTCAATCGAATCCTCCAACCCAACCCTTTCCAAAGCCCATGCATGCATAAGACAGGTCCCAAGAAAAGCCGACCTTAGTGAAAAAAGGCGGGGTGGAATCGGATTGGGGACAACACAACGCAAACCAAGCCGGAAGAGAGCTCAGAATCAAATTTGCATCACTTCGCTGATGTTTTGATGTGAGAAGAAAACTATGAAGAAGGCTTTGGATCATTTGAAAAATATTGGAAAAAAACCAATGTAAACGCCTTGCTGAATAACGCCATGCCATATTTCTTGCAACCCAAAAAAAATGGCATTTGAAAAAAGCAAACGAACAGACGAGAAAGTAGAGGAGGAATGAAGAGGAGACGCAATAATTCTATATTCTATGGCCCAGCCAAAAATATCTCTATTACGATGATGGATGATGTAATGAAAGAGCTCTTCAATTCATTGTATCAAGATGGGTGGATGGAAGGAGCGTTGTAATTCATATATTCTTATGAACTTCCGCTTTGAGATTGTGATGGCATTCGGGAGAGACTTAGTCTTCCAGTTGTCATTCGTGGGGAGGTGGAACTTGATGGTAGGGCGGGGATGGGTCGGCGGGAGAAATGATCTGCGAATCGATTGTTGAGGTGCGTCCTTGTGAGTGAGGATCTGGAGGAGATATCTCTGGATGATCGTTCAAGAAGGGAGGGTCTGTTCGTAAATAGAGAAGAGGTAGAGGTACGGGATGAAGGAGATCTTGAAGGTTCCGTAGGGGCGAGGGTAGACATTTGTCTTGTTCTGAAGGGGGAGGTTGTATGACTGGATGAGGCGGATGAAGTATTTGTTGTAGTGGTCGGTGGGGCAGCTGGGGATGCAATTGTTGCATCTTCGAGTCGACGATTATTTGCCTCCATGTTCTGTCTGACAATATTGTGTAGGAAGTCTGGGATTTGTTGCCATTGCCCAAGTCTCGCGGCATTCAGCAGTCTTGGATGCATCGCAGCAGTCTCAGTCGCAGGCCGTGTACCAGGTACGTTGGCGTTTGGTGAGAGGTCCGAAGATAGGAATGGCAGACCACCAGCTTCGACAGCATCTTTCAGCCATTGCTCCCACTCCTCATCCATAACCGTAGCTGCATTTCCAGCTTCCCTTTGTGCCACGGCAGCTCGCAGACGCTCGTTCAGCTCAATTCCTACGCTCAGTATCTCGGCATCAGATTCTTCGCCTTCGTCTCCATCCTCTTCCATCTCATTGTCATTATCCTCTGTCTCCCCATCTTCCTGTATATCCTGCGTCTCCTCAACCTCAACGCGTAGCGGTTGCGGTGCCATTGGCACACGTAATGCAGGTGGTACAAAATCTTCAATTCCATCAGAAGTTGTATCCCTAATAACAATCCCCTGTTCTCTCTCGTATCGCTCCTTTGCCCATCTTGTACCTTCCCATTTCGTCAGATCTGCAATTTCGGATTTCGTCAGACCCAGGGCATCAAAAGCCCGAAATAGTCTCTTGTGCCAGGAGAATCGAGAAAGTCGTGTTTGGTGCGGCCTGTACGAGTAATCTAGGCCTGGATACTTTGCCTCCTGAGACGACAGATGGCCGTAAAAAGCTTGTGTTTCGAGACGGACCTCGGGGACGAGGTGGCGTTGTAGGAGGCCATTGAAGTTCTGGGGATCCGTCGATTTGGGCTTCGGGAACATGTAATCGTACACGAGATCTCCAATAACCGGGCGCTTCATCTTGTCGATAGGTTGGTAGTGTGCTAGAGGGTGAGTAAGTGTATGGCTTCAGAAGCGTGGTTTCCGAGGCACGAAAAGGAAGGATCGTTCGCAAAGACGGGGGCTGAGTGAGAGTCTCCTTCGAGGCAGAGGTGTGTGATATAGTCCCGACGGATTGAGCTGTGTGGATCACAGGCACTGCTCAGCTTATGGTCGTATGGTGAGATCTCCGGTCGTGAATCCGCAACGTGGTTGTCCGTGCAGAAAAGCAACAATCGACCGAGTTCAAGGCGTGTGGAACGCTTTCAGTCGTAGGTTGCGTCCCAGTTTTTTTTCCAGAAGAACACTTAATATCGTGCCTGCCTCAGCCACCCGAGTCTCAATGCTGATGAGACGATTCACAAGCAGGAACGTGACGCTGCTGTGCGAGGTGGATCGGGAGGGCAGTGGATTCCGATGGTCTGGGGACGACTCTGGGAGCCGCGACTTGTGCTTGTACACGTCCGCTTTTGGTGACAACAAGATACGGATGGTGGCAGAGACGGTCGGGCGCGTTGGGGAGTCGGTCAATTCGTGAATTCGTGGCAAGAGGGCGAAGACGCTGGGCGAGGAAGAGGGAGGAGTGGCTGGTGGGCAGGAAGAGAAGGGGGGGACCAGCACAGTTTGCGGTGAGAGGGGGAGCTTGGAGTGAAGGGTGCGGTGGTGAGAGCCGCTTGGGAGATTGTCAAATCAGGGAGGAGGCGTGAGACGGGAGGGGGGGGTTGGTGGTGGTGGTAGTGGTGGGTGCTGGAGGTGAATAGCGAAGGGGTGCTGTGGGAGCAGAGATGTCGACGTCGCAGCGGGCGGGCAGGTCGGGGCGGGTGGTGGCCGTCGCGAGTGAGGTGTCGAAATGTACTGGCGTTGGGAATCCGAACGTCGGTATTTTGCTGGCACTCACTCGCTCGCTCCAGCGGCCAGGAGGCAAGGTACCAGGGAGCGCGAGGGCGGGGCGCCTGCGTTCACGTCGAAATGAGATCCAGGCCGGGCAGCCCTGCGGTGTCCTGCAAAGGCACTGGCTGTCGCCGCGAGCGTCGAGACGTTGCCCATGCGCGGCGGCCGTGGTTGCGGTTGTTCCTTCGCGCTTCCTTCGTGCTTCCTTCCACGTTGCCGGCCCAGCACGCAGCAGCGAGCAGCCTCTCCGCCGCGGAATTCCCAGCACACAGAGCCCCCGCCGGCCACCGAGAAGGGCCTCTCTAATCTCTCCCAGACGGCCAGAAGAGCGCCAACATCTATTTTGGCCCGGGCTGCTCTGCCGCCGTCCTCCCAGCAGGGCATCCGACAAAAATAGTCGCCGCCACGCACCAGGGCTTTGGAAGAGACGTTTGCCTGTCGGGCCAGTCTGCTCACCAAGCGCGCTGCTGCTTGTGCGCCGGAGCCTTCGAGGGCCAGATACGAGTGCGCTGACGGGCCACTGGCGGGCCAGAACAACGTCCCTACGGTGCTGTGGGTAGGAACACGACAAACCAGCACTATATATCTATATTGCTGTATCCCCGCGTCACCAGCACAGTGCTCCCGATCCCTAGCCGGACGGGAGCCACTCGCCACGTCTTGGCCCACGCCCACGCCCGCGTCCTCCAGTCGCCTCCAGGCCTTCTGCCCTCCGCACGGCGCTCACCTCCAGCCACCACCCACCAAGTCCCCGTCCCATGCCTCCATCAACAAAACACAAAACCTCGTCCCCTCCTCGCATCGTCAACGCATCACTTGACTCGTCTCCCCGTCGCCCAGCCAGTCCCCATGCGCCAATCCTGTCCTCGCAAGTCTCCTCAAAAATCTCCGCCCCTCCCACCCAATCACCCCCAGGTTCGAAAAGAGGCCGACCCATCTCACTGCACGCCATCGAAGACCACTCGCTCCTCGCCATCTGCATCGTCCAAGCCCTGCCAATAACACTCAACCCCAAGAACACATTTGGGACTCGGAAAACCGCGATCGATTGGATTCGCGCTCCATGCTCGCTCCCCTTCAGCCAAACCTACTTTAGACACGGCTGCATAAAAGGACTCTGTGCGGAGGGTACGGATAATCCCTTGGGTTACATAAACCGAGGTGCAATGCAGAGGCAAATGCAGAGGCAAGCCAGCGCACGCCCGCCCGCAGAGAAGGACCTATCGAGATTGGCATCTCGAAAGCGTCTTGTTGATATCATATGTAAGACGGCCTTTGCGGTCGACGGGCCATGGGCCATGAAGACTGCGACCGCTCTGTATTCTGTATTCGTTGTTCTGACATGATGTGATGCTGCCAAATTGATAGCCAGAGATTGCATTGCAAAGAGGCATCTCCCATATTCCACTGCAAAGATAGAGAAGTTTGAGTGCGGGACCCAGGACCGCAGCCTCACCCCCTTCTCTAGTGCCACTCTTGAGTCTCTAGTTTTCTTGAAAGGTTGCTTTGAATTTGGACATATACGCTTTTTCGTATGTATGTAAGTTAGCATTCTTCGAGGCAAAGGTGAATCCCATGTTTGCCAGTTTCAAATTACAAATATACTTCTCGGGATTTATCCCCTCTTTTTCAGCAAGTATAAAAAATTCATAGTAGCTCGTGTACTTCCGGTAGACATCGAGCCCCGATCATCACTCAAGATCAAACAATCCCTGGGAGAAGAGAGAATGGAGTCGAAAGACATCCGATCCAGGAACATAGAGCCCTAAAGACCTACCTTAGTCATACACTAAAACCTGGGGAGGACGAGGGGAGAGGGACGGTGTCGGGCCTTTGGGGAACTAGCTCCCTGCCTCACGACTTACGTTGTTGAGACCTCACCCCAACGTCTTCTTTCCAAAGGATCGCATGTAGGATCAGGGCTGCCAGCATTGAAATTCGTGTTCTCATTTACCTCTGTCTTCGTGCATGCCTCTTGACACGGTACCAACACTTTCACGCACAACACACTACTAGGAATTCATAGCGCTTTAGAAACAAATTTATGCCTCGAGGCAATTTTGCTGCAGATTTACTCATACAAAAGCTCGACTCGAATCAGACTACAACCAAAGCCAAGAAGAACCCCCTAGACGCCCGCCTTATCACCCGTAGCCATCCTCGGACGTACTCAAATGATGTCGAAGAGAACTAATTTTATTTCTAGTGCTCGGGGTCCACCATCATAACTTTTCAATTGACGCCGGAGATGCCCCCTTCGGTCTTCGATCCTTCATCTCTCCCATATGCACTCAATAGCCCAGGTTGTCACTTCGAAGCAAAAATGCCCGCATTCCATTAGCGAATATTCTTCAGCGATCAAGACCAGTTAACTTACATCGTTTCTGATATGAGTTCTCCTGAAAATTGCTACCAATAGATTCACACTTCCTTTGCCTATATTACACGAGTCAGCAGGACCGATTTTTAGAAACGCTTAGAGATACCTTACAGAGATTTAACATTTTCATCTCACAGCATTCGCAAAGTACCAATTCGCATCCAGTGCATTTACATGTTGCCTTGCTCAAGCATACCATGCAGTGTATTAGTTTAGGTTCTCTGGAGGACACACCCCCTTCGTCACCATTGCTAGCGGAGGGGAAGGTATTATTTATAGAGATTGGATCGAACTTTGAATGCCGATGTATAGCAATCCTATACTTTTCCTCTCTGCACTTCTGACAGATACGGGTCTTGGTAACATCGAGCTGCCGATATGGACTTCCTTTGCAGAAGCTAGGCCCAACAAAGTCATATTGGCTCTCAGCAGAGTTGACTTGCTGCTGTGGTGCTGCCTGGCTGGCAACCTGGGGCGATGCGGTGTGATTTGAGTGAGTAGCGCCATGAGAGGGTTGTGACTGTGATGGAGATGGTGGGTTTGCTGGTACCTTTTGTATGGGAAAGAGGTTCTTGTCGAGTTGTGGCCCCATCAATCTAGGTTGGTGATTAACATGGCTCGAGATATCTTTCTTCATACCTCTATTTATAGTGTTTGCCGTCTGCCTGCCCTCCTGCGCTGGCGATGAAAGAGGTGCGGCGTTATGGCTGCGCTCCTGAAACACCGTATTACTGTATTGTGATTGTTTTGAGGAATCTTTGCTGATCGTCGATCTAGATTCTTGAGATTCAAGACCTTCTATTTGCATCGATCGCGCAGAAGTATTCCCTAAACGTCCTGTTGTTGGCTGAGCAGTGGAAGTTGTGGTGCTAGTACTCGCCGGGCCTAGAATCCTCTTCTGCGTTGCCCTCGTTGTCAAAGCTAGGTTGCGGTGATACTGACCAATTGCCTCCAAATCCCTCCCATCACCAGTAGTCATATTCACCTTCAGGCTTCCCCTAATGTACCTTGCAGATACATTTTCGGAATTCTTTTCACTAGAATATTCACCCAATGAATATTTGAACTTCCTCATCAGTTGCCAAAGTCTCCCAGGATCTAGAACAGCTCCGTTTGCTAACTTTAGCTTCCCATTCTCATCTCGAAGTGCTTTCATACAGTCATCCCATAGAATATCTGCCTGACTGGTGACATAATGGCATTCATAACAGTAACCTGATGATGCTTCTTCCGGAAGGAAACACCTATCGTCTGCGACGCCGAAGTCACATCCGTATTGGCAGAAGGAGCACTCCGTATCTTCTGCTAGGGAGGAATATTGCTCATTTCGGTTTCTGAAGAGGTAAGCTTCCGTCTGAACCGGATCCCTTGCACGTTGAAGCTGACCAAGTGCTAGTTCTTGTATAAATGGAGAAGGCTTTTGTGACCAACTCGCACGGATTTTCTCGAGCTTTCTCTGATCAACTTTGGGTATTTCTTTACGAAGACTCCGCAAGATTGAAGCAGCGGTACTGTATGATGTAGCTTCGTTATCTGGATCTCCTTTCTCAACTGCTTTTTGAGATTGGAACTTCAACGACCATACAATATCTCCACCTTCAATATTCACTCTCTGATATCCAGCTCCGGCACCACGTTCTCTTGTTATAGTCGGTCGCGGTTGGATTTTCTCGTTGGCATTAAGAAGTGTGTCCCAAGGATTAGCCTCACTATAACTATTGAAGCCCGCATTCCCTCCATTTGCCATCGAAGGTGTTTGAGCAAATATGTCTTGTCCGGCTAGGAAACCAAGATTCACTACGGGATATTGGCTGTATGGAACTTGTTGATCGAGAGAATCGAGTTCTATGAGGATACTCGGTGGATAGCGTAACTGGCGTTCCTTTTGTTGTTCTCGGGAGTACTTAAGGTGGGGAGGACATGGCATAACCACTAATCGTGGGCTAGATTCGACTGTTGCTTGAATTCGACGAGCTGGTGTGTTGGAAATAGTGGCATCGCTATCGGAACCTGGAGAGGAGGGGGAATCTGGTCTTCGTGGAGACAAGAATGGAGGTCGATAAGAAAACCGGCCGGGTAAAGAAGATGGAAGATGGTTTGGAGAAGGTCCTATCATAGAGGAAGGAGGGCGCATCGGCGTAGGCGCTGTAGCTCCAGTATTCTCGGATTGAGGAGCTGTCTCCCCAGCACCATTATCGCCATTAACCATAATTATGGTACCAGTCTTAAGATCAAAATCCATTGTAACCCTCGAACGACAAGGTCTATTTTCCAACTCTTTCCGTCGGATTTCTAACCTCTCGAGTTGCTCGCCAATAGGAGGCTCTTGGGCTACTCGCATAGTTCCTCTGATACCTGCTGGTGTTGGAGGTGTATTCGTTGCAAGAGATGATAATGGGGAATCTTCTAGGTGTCGCGGATCGATTTCGCTATTTAGAAGGACTCTCTTGACTTTTTCACGGCCGATGATTGCGGCTTTGCGCTTGGGCGCCATGGCGAATGAGAATAATTTAATGGTGGGATTGACTGGTTTTGTTTTGTTGGTGGTGTTGGCTGGCTGGCGGAATTAGGTGCAAAGCAAAGGGTTGCCAGAATGCGCGGAATGCAAATCTTCTGATCTTTGTGAGTTTCAGAGGATATTGGGACGTGGATTAGAAGCCTGTAAGCAAAAGTTGAGATGAAGAGGGAGGAGAGAAACAAGTATGAAAGGGAAGTGAATGTGTGGTGGGTATGGTAGGCGCACGTTTTTGGAGGTAAGAAGCTATATATGCGATATGGCAATTTATTCCCAAAGAAAGGCTGGAATTAGCTGTATTGAGAGGTCAGAAATTTAAGATGAGCAATGAAGGAAGGGTTGAAGTGGTCGAGCTAGTAGACGCGTTGCTGGTGTAGATGTTTTGGGGCGGAGACATAGACGCGAAGGCAAAGGTGAGTGGATAGAACAATGACTTCCCCAAATTCAATTTTCACTGGAACGTCAAAAAGACTTCTCTTGAAACTTTCGTCTCGAAATTAACGCGATTTAGTGTTAGACTTGCGGGGAACAACGAAATCAATCCTTCAATTTCAACGCTTCTAAAATAAAAACCACATATATCCTGGGTATTGCATCTTGTAAAATAGGAAAACTATGTAAGCCCTTCTCTATCCAGTCTAACATGCTAACCAGAACCAGCAGCATATTTCATACTCTCTTCAATGGCCTTTTGCAACGCCTCCTCATCAGCAGCAGTATCCTGCTCTTCCTGCGTCAACACAGGTGCTGATGCGAAAACGTTCTCTGACTCCTGCCCTCTCTTCACCTCAGGTTTCTTCCCTTCCTTGACACTCAACGACCTGCCTCTATTCTCCTCTTCCAGTAAACTCTGCTTCATCACATATTCCAGCACAATTTCTTCTTCTGTCTTTCCTTTCGGCCCGACCAGGTCCTCCTGACTATTCTGTAACGCAAGTTGAAGCATTTCATCTTCGTCGTCCCCTGGTTTTGGAGGTTCCGACTTCGATAGCTCTAATGCGAGCTTGAGGTCTTCATCGTCATCACTATCAACATCCCTCCCCGCGAACGAATATTGAGCTAAACTCTCCTGGATAGCTTTTTCAAGCATAGCTTGATGTTCGGCTTCCTGATCCGACATAAGAATCGGACCTCTCCCAGCCTTAGTATCAGCATCAACATAGGGACTCTCAACTCTCGAACTCTCCTCAATACTAGCCCGTATAGCTTTCTGTAGCGCCTCTTCATCCGTCATAGCTGACCCCTGAACATTTTGTAATTCCCTAACACTCGCCCTAATAGCTCTTTCGATAGTCTCATCCTCCTGAGCATTTCCTCGCGAGGTCGCAGCAACCGAAGCTTTGATAGCGTTTTCGAACTCGATATTCCCATCATCTCCATCACCAAGCGTAACGGAAGGAACATTATCAGCCATCGGTCTAGGCGTATGATCATGCGGTGTATTTCTTCTGCAGAAAGGACAATTTTTCCCCATCTTCCCACCAAGTAAATGACCCCCACTCTCAGCATGAGCTTTCTTCTTCGCCTCCTTCTTCGCTTTCCTCTCCTCCTGATACCTCTTCCTCTCATCAAAAGTCATATTTCTCGTATGCATAAACCCAGACGGACTCCTCTCATCAAACCTATGCTCTTTTTCAAACTCCTCTGCTCTCTTCGCACTGAGATATTCCTCCTTGTGTTCTCTCCAGCGAGCAATAATATCTCTCTTATCTTGCTCACTAGCATTCTGAGCATCTTCAAATCCTTGCGCAGTTCTAGCGGAGATGATGTAGTTTATGACCGATGAGCCGAACATTTTTCGTACTTCTTTGTGGATTCCCATGAATGTGTAGCCGGGGATACCCCAAATTGCTGCTCCGGGTTTGAGGATTAGGCCACCGATTCCTTTACCGATCCCTTTCATGAGACCGGCTGCTCCTTCTTTTTCGGCACCGCGCATGGGTTGGGTTACTAGTCCGGTTATTCCGTCGCTGAAGCCGTAGATAAATTCCTATATTTTCTTTCTATCAGCATATATAGCTATCTAATAGATGAAGTGTTCGAGCTATATTTAAACAGAAACAAGTGGAAGAAAGTGAGAATACATACCTTCCCAGCAGCTTTCAATCCACTCTGGAAATCAGTAACCTTCTCCTGAGGTCTCACCGTATCATCGCCATACAATTTCGGCGCATTATGGAAACCTCTTGCAAGTCCCAAAGTGAAATCCATAGGAGATTTCAATCCCGCTCCAACAATTCTCGAAATACCCTTTCCAGCTCTCGTAGCATTTTCAAGGGTCAACTGGCTTGGATCGAAATCTCTTCTTTGAGGGGTAAAAGGGGATCCAGACCGAGAGTTGGTTCGAGAATGAGATCGGGACCGGGAGCGAGAACACGGGCGAGTTCGCGCCTTGTCAAGGGTTCCTCGGAGGGCGGCTTTAAGTGAGTTCATGCTGGTATTTGTTCCTTGGCGATTGGGAGAGGATATACTTGTCCCTGGGGTTGAAGCCGAAGGTTGTCCAATTTCGATTGAAGATCTTGATAGTCCATCGAAGGAAGTTTTGGAAGTAGAGGCAAAATCTTCTGAGAATCTCATTATTGATGCGTCACTGCTAGTGGTGAGATCAGAAATAGTATTTGCCCTTGATGTTGGGGTTGATGAGGTTGGTGTATTCTCTCCTGATCCAGAACTCGTCGTTGGAGTGTCGGACTCATGGCTTGACGGAGACTTTTTAGCTTGTTGCTTCTTAACTGCGCGGAAGATTTCAATTGGGAAATCTGCTATGCCCATTGTTAAGCTTGCGATTGTGCCGAGGAGGGCAGATGCTCCGCCTGAAATTGGATCCCAGGGTCCATCTTCTGTTTCGTATTCTCTAGCTCGATAGCTAGTTCTGTTAATTATTTTCTTCACGAACATGGATAATGAAAGACTTACAGCGTAAGGTCAACGAAATCGATAAGTCCTTCATCAGCGAGAACGTTTGCAGCCAAAGCACTTAATCTCGTATTCGTCTTCTTCAAAGTCCAAACTGCCACTCGACTAGGAGAAACCGAACATCTCAGCTCATCTACTTTCAGTTGATCGTGGAAGCTTTTCCCTCCAGTTTCTGTTCCTTCCTCTTCTTTGATTCTCGCTCCCAACTCCTTGGCTCTTTCTAATACCTGTGGTTTTAAAGCTTCCTCGATGGCGGTTGCAAGCTTCTCAACTGTCAACTGCTTGTAAGGAATTGGAACTGGTCCAGCCCCAGCTCTTGCAACCATTGCTCCCCAGAAAGGTTGATCTCCAAAGAAAGGGACAACAACTGTGGGCTTTCCAAGAGCAATACCTGCTGCCGTGGTACCTGCCCCTCCATGATGAACTACTGCTGATACATGCTGGAATAACCAATCGTGTGGTACATTTCCCAGCATGAATACTCCTTCTGGGACGTCCAGAGAATCGCCACCAAAACCTCCCCAGCCCTTGGAGACGAGGGCGCGGATTCCAGATTTCTTGATGGCGGTGAAGATCATGGTTGTCATGGCGTTGGGGTCGTCGACTACAATAGAGCCGAATCCGATGTAGACAGGTGGTGGACCAGCTGCAAGGAAGGCAGCTAGATCTGGAGCTGGCGTGTATGAGGATGCTAGAGAGAGGAAGTAGAAACCTGAGATGGAGATGTGCATTCCCCAATCTTTGGGTTTGGGAATCAGTGCTGGAGACCTTAATTTTTGCATTATCAGCATGAGTGAAAGGGTCTGTACTCTATAGGTCTGACTAACCAGCAATAAGTATATGGAACTCTCAAACGACTGAGCATTCCTGGTGCCCATATCAAACTAATAGGATCTAATCCCAAGGCCCTTTCTCTGAATCGATTGATGACATCTCCTAACCCTTGCCAGGTCATCATTTCTACCATAGCATAAGAGATGAAATTGGTCATATTCACATCTGCGTTTGTCGATTGGATGTTGGCTAGAGGGTGTGGAAACTGCTGCGTTGGTGACCAAGGCATACTTTTTCTCATTAGAATTCTTCGCATAGATTGTTTAGAGATACGTACGTAAACATCATATGCAACGGAATACCCTACCAATCATGGGAAATCAGCTTGAGTGACCCACCATAGTATCAGAAACCTCGCCCTCGGGAGAATTCATTAGGAAAGTACTAACCATCTTTTCAGCAATATGAATGTGAGCGAAACTTGGCGGGTTGGCAATAATAGCATCAGCAACGAATGGTCGATCAGCAGGATTAGTTTCCATATTAATCCCCGCATCAAACTCAGAGTATTCTCTCGAAGAAGGGGCACCCAGCCCATCTCCAGCTTCAATACAAGATCTCCAACACCCAAGAACAATTTCCTCCATTCCCTTTCTTCTCCTTCCTACGTCGCCACTTTTCAAAGACTCGATTCCAGGCATCAAACCAGGGTTCTTAACCATGAATGCCATTAATTCGGAAGGATCCCCACCAATACTGAAGAATTCAAGACCATTCTCCTCTACGAACGGTTTGAATGTTGGATGTGTAGCCACTCTAACACGATGTCCATATGTAGACTTCAAGATCTTTCCTAAAGCAACAAAAGGTTGAACATCCCCTCTCGACCCAACGACATGTATAACGACGTTTAATTTCGGCGGTAAAGTTTGTCCGGGCAATCCTCCCAGAGCAGGCGGGATATATCCTGGTGGTAGAGGATGTTCATGTTCTTCCTTTTCTACTAGAGCAAGTTGGTTTCGTAAAGCGGGAACGAGGAGATCAGACAGTTTGCGGGTTTTTTGATTGATGTTTATGTTTATTCGTCCGTCTTCTGTCAGGTCACCGCGGGTGTTGAATCCATCTTGGCTGATTTCTATCTGGTCGTGGTTTTCGCCATAGGCGGGCGGTGCTTCGGGAAGGTTCGCATCGGAGAGGATATTAGGGACTTCGAGGTTGTTTGGTCTACTTGAAGGAGTATTAGCTTTGCATTCTTAAAGTGAGTATCAACCAAGTTCCCAGCAATAGGCAGCTTCACCCTAAAGCCACCAGCACCACAAATCTCCATGTTCAAGCCTAGAGGAAGAGGGAAGAGAATACGTACGTCGAAGCACTGGTGTGGCTCCTGGTAACCATCGGCCTGGAAGAAGCTCTCGAAGTCCTCCGATCCGCCGCTGCGTCCAAATTCCCCATAATAGCAGCTTCGGCCTGCGCGATAACAGAGGAGAACATAGAATTGCTCCTTCCCTTTTCATTCCCTCCACTCCCCGAACCTGACGCCATCTTTCTGCTTTGGATTTGAAACCTATTTCTTCTGTCGAGTGTCAAGTTCTCTGCCCCTCATCCGCCACCTTCCAGACCACTTCCAACTTTCTTTGCACCTTCACAACCCCACTGCTGTATCTCTTAAGTTTCCTCCGAGCTTCCCGGATAACCTCAGTGTATGCTTCAAAGCTTCGCCCGACCAATCTCTGATCAGTTCCCCCAAAGTATTTGGCAGGTCAAATGTCGTCGCTGTCAAGCCGGATTTCCCAAACCTTGGAATGTATTTCGAACAACCCTCCCTCGAACCTCCAAGCGGGGCAGCCCGCAAGCCTGGATGCGACCTCTCTGCAAGGATCCTCCACCCTCTACTAGGCAACTTTCACATGCTCCCTTCTTCAATATCGCAGATCCCTCAGCCTCAAGATTAGTTCGTTCCTCGCAAACACAATAAAAACAACCACAAAATATAAAATATCCATAGTGTAACATTCAAAAGAAAGGTCGGGAAATGTTGAAGTGTGAGCTCGGAAAAGGACCTTCTCGACTCTCTTTATCACAAGCGATCAATCGAGCCCCCTTCCTCCAGGCATTTCCTACTTCTTTGCCGCCCGCCCAAGCATGACCAAGCCACATACATGCTTGATGCACTTACGGCTTGCATCCTCCTCCCTTAATTGTCGATTCCTGGAAGTCAACGCAATTCCCTCACCCCCGAAACAGCGTTTTATTCTCCCCACAGCCAATAGAGATGCGACAGTTGGAGGACGGGAATATCGGCCAATCAGTAGGGTACGTAAGTTTGGGAGTCTGTCGCGGAAGTTTGAACCACCGACCTTGACTACAGGATGAGCGGTGCTGGGATGTGTGGCTGGGTTGGTTTGGAGAGGTGATTTTTGGTAGTTGGGCGCTCATTGACGGTCGTTTTGCTCGTTTATTAGTTGTTGCCTGGAATTTGCTGGACAGGGTGGAAATGATGACGAGGAAGGAGTCTGGGGAAAGACCGGCGACCATAACTGCATGATGGGCAGACATCTTGCCAAAGATCGATACGAGAAATAATCTGAGAATTCTTAGACGAAGAGGAAAGCACCCCAGCATCATAAGGAATACATTTGGAACCAGCCAAAACATACTTAACTTCTTGCAGCCCTTCGCGAAGTCACTTACAAGTTCACTGTAAATTTCAGAAGAATTCCGCCTAATATTTTCCCGAGAAAAAGCCTATCATACAGATCCCAAATGTGCACCGTATCAAGCCAATCCACCAGATGTGCCCGTCCATGCAAATGATTTTACTGGTATCCCACTTCCATGTTGTCTCATCGCAAACCAATCCCCTGAACAAGCCTCCAACCCCTTATCCCATCTAAGCGGACCATTTCCTCGTGATCTTTGCGATGACTGTGGTTGGGTTAGTTTTGTGTTGGTGGAAGAAGGCCAGGGGGAGTCGGGAGAAGACTTACTATGCAGAGCTACAACACTGAAGATGAAAACAAGGGAAAGAACGAGAACAACAACGGGGTCGACCTTCAATCCTGGGGATTCGTCGGTGTAGAGTCCTATTTACATATGTTAGCTTGATTCCTGGTCCAATATAGTCCTTTTCCAAGCAAATCCAAACACAACTCGCTCTGCTTGGCGCATTATAATTGTACACCCCAGGCATGAAAGACATCCTAGAACAAGCTTGCGGACTCGAGCCGCATCCAATCCTTTCTGAAGTGCTTCCCATGCCAAATCCACCGCGCCCTCTATCAGCCCAATCCTTTCCACCATCCAAAATCTTTTGGAGTCGTACCATGAATATTCGCCATATAGGGGGGAAGGGCCACCTACTCAACATAGTTGAACTGCTTCCTCCAGCTCCCGCCGCCCTCGTGCTCGAAGGTCTCGCATTGGCAATCTTATCCTTCTGGTCGGCAGCCGCACGTCGTCTAATGGCAGTCTTTGGTCCTCCGGGAGGAGTTGGGCTCGAAGGACGGCCGGTGCTGGAGCCGAGTGCTGCTGGGGAGTTCACTGGGGAACTTGTGCGTGGGGAAGACTATATTTCAATAATAATCAGTACCTTTCCTTTCCGAGATAGCTGCGATATTGGGAAGCGCTGGGCTGGGAGGATGAGGAGGATGGAACATGCCATTTTCTGGGTATTGTACTGAAGAAATATATTTGAAAATGTAGAATTGGATGGGCAAGAATTGAGGAGAAACACTCAGGTAATGGAGAGTTTCCGTGTTCGAAGTTGGGTGGTGGAGATGGGATGAGAGTTGCGCTGGATTATATCTGAATTGAGGACACGATTGAAAGGAGGCTCGATTATGACAGGGGTAGTGTGGGCTAGACGATTAGCGTGAGCTAACCACAAGGGGCGAACCTGGGGTTCAAGAACACCTGGCGACTTGCAAATCCATGTTAAGTCATAAATAATGAGTATGTCTTCATTCAAATACTAGGAGAGTAAAGTGCAATAGATGAAGACCAAGCTTAGAGTAAGTAAAGATTGATCATTCACAGTTAAGAAATTCTCCAAAAAAATAAAAAAATTGTAGACATTCCCTCCTTAACATTTCCTCTCGATGCTGCTAAGCATCGTACCTATTTTATTGCCTATGACAGATGATTACAAGAATCACCACAAACTATCGATCCGCTTTGATACATGAAGGTCTCCCTGGCCCCTCCGCATGCTGTGAATTGAAGATGAACAAAAGAAATTCCTTATTTGATCTGTGATCTGTACGTTTCAGCCATCTGCCCCAGTGCTTATACCCAGCACCGCTTTCGACCGACAAAGAGAAGAAAAAGTGTAACAGCTCTTTGGCCGCTTTGTAATATAATGGCGCTTTTTGAGGCTGGGTCTCAAATTCACCCGGACCCAAAGTACTCGCCAAGACACGCAGGTTCCCCACCACTCGCACTCCTTTTTTATGCTCCCCAACAAAGGTTCCCCAGCCCCAAGAAAGGCCTCTTGGTCTGGCCAAGATAAGCCGATTATATAGATTAAACAGTACATTCTACAATGAAGCCAAAGGTATCCACCGAAACGCCGTCCGCTATGATAGCAAGTGTATTTGCATGCAGGATCGCAAGAAAAGAATTTGCTTCAGAGGGCGACATCGAGAACCAAGCTAACATCTCGCACCTGCGAGCCCGCAAGGTCCTCGAGGACAGGAATTAAATCGAGAAGCTCGTTATCGTGAGCATCGGAGAACCAACTGCTGATCGGAACGGCATGTTGTGGATGGAAAATGTAGGAAGTCGGCGAGTTATCAATGATAATAGTCTCACGAAGATCTCGTCCGACTTGGGAAAGGTCCTTGACATAGTTGCCTTGGTGATTGTAACAACTTTCACGAAAGAGCCTGTGATGGACAACATGATGGATATCTAGCTGATCTAAGAGAGGGTCGCCATACTAGGAATAATTAGCGAAGGAGATTAAGCAGGTCAGGAATGAGATCAACCTTTGAGACGGAGGCAGTGAAGACAACAACTTCGTAAAGCTCACCAACACGCTTCATGAACTGGTCGACACCAGGACGCTTAATCACATAGACATTGTGATACTGCCCCTCAATCTCAACGGGAATCGTAAAATCGGCTTGGTGTAAAATCTAAAATAAAGTCAGCAAATAGTCACATGGGCGGCCGATATAGCATACCTTGAAGCTACTATGGACAAGTGTTTCATCGAGATCAAGAACTAAGCATTTCTTCCCCTTAAACCTTGGCGCAATTGGTGGAAGCAGCCACTGTTGCTTTTGCTCAATAGGCTCTGGCGCGAAAATATTTTGACTCGATTCAGCTTGAGTTTGTTGAACAGGAGGTGGTGGTGGTAAAGTCGGTTTGTTGACAACCTCTTCTCGCTGGGTAACGGGTGCAGGGGCCTCTTCCTCCTTGCCCTCTTCTGCCGGCTCGGAATCGTCCATTCTTACATCTCCTTCCTCATCCTTAGCTGCTTGAGCGAGCTCTGGCCCAGTAGTCCTAGCCGATGCTGATCTTGTGGGAACTTGAACAACAACCGATGGGCCTGAAGTCTCGGGTTGACTTGGGGTGCTATTTTCGGCTTCCTGGGGTAGACTGGGCAGTTGCTGATCACGCGGATCATTAGAAGAGCGATTTGCCTCCCCGTTGGCGGTGGAAGTTAAGTTCTCTCCAGTTTGAGCAGCTCTCTTCTCTGGATCCTGGCTGGTGGGTTCCTGTTTATCGCGGGCCAAATCTTCTTGTCGAAGAGCTTCTTTTTCAGTCTGAGGCGCTTCAGAAGTCTCGTTCTGCTGTGTCATGGTATGTTCTGGCCGACTGGCAGTTGTCGGACGCACAGATGGAACCTTGGTTATCTTGTTCGCAGGTGGTGCGCTATCACTAGGATCCAAATTGTTGGCACCGTCGGGTTGTCCGCAGCAGAGGAATGACATTAGACCCTTTTTCTTTGGTTGAGAGTTCTTAGTACTGGAGCTTGTTGGATTGGTGCCAGCAGAGCCCGAGGGGCCTTGTTGTGTTATTGACATTTTGCTGCTGCTCGCACTCCCATTCCGCCGCCGACCAAAAATACTGCCCTTCGAAGCCTTCGATCCACCCCCTATACTAGTTCGAGTATCCGTAGCGGTGGCGCCACTGAGTCCTGTAGACGTTGGCGATGGTTGGATCTTATGGGAGGAGGATCTGGATGGGACGTGAAGGAGCCCACGGTTCTTCTTGGGGACCTCGGGGGCTTCGTCAGCAGCCTTCGGAAAGTCTTTCTCAATTTGTGATCCGACCAAAACTGGTGTCTCTGATCCCTCGGTATTGAGTGTGTTTTGCGCCGTGGAAGTTGCTTGAGTTGACGAGCTCGGCGGGTGGGGAGTGTTTGTGACTATGTATCACACGCATTAGCATCTTTCGTTTGCCTCGATCTGAACAATGGACATTTTGGCGCATCACTCGGCATATGACGTCTCAGATCAGGAAAGAGAGGTGGCAACGTACAGGATGATGTGTCCAGCGCGGGCGGCTTAGGAGCCTTCCCAGCCTCTGAGGATCCGGAGTGCTTCAGCTGCTGCTCAGTTGGCTGAGCGATCTCATTACTCATAGAGGGCAATCCGAGACCTAGACAGGGCTAATTGATTGAAGGCCGTACTGAGTATTTAACTCTTCCTAGTCCGTTATCTTCGCACGCGTCGACAAAGGTTGATAGATAATGAAGGAAACCCCTAAAGCAGGCAGAGCAGCGTCCGGCTGTCTGAGGTTGCACAAGCCCGAATGCGATTGAGGGTGGTGGTGCGAATTGGCGCAATGCGAAAAATAGGATGGTACAGTGAAAGAAAAGAAGGTTGAAAGCTGGCACAGGCTGAAGAGGAAGAGCTCTTGGAGTAGGGTGAGGTGGGATCAGAAGCGCGGATGTCCAAGTTCAAAGAGCATCGACTACCTAAGCGAGATTATTAGATCAAATCTTATTATGTTAGACCAAAGTCGCAATAACGACTGCCGTAGCATGGAATAAAAACAGCGAGCGTAGAGGCAGAGACGAGTGGGCGTCGTGTGTGCGACGACGACGAGAGCGACGAGGCGATGCTAAGTTATACTCGGGGGCTGTTGTACCGCCATCGGGCTTGGGGCGAATGGATTGGGGATGGCCCGCTCGTTGTCACAGCTCCAACTCCTGGTTTTCCCACTCTCGCTCTGGACGCCCTCATCCTGACCTGCATATCGATGGGTTCTGCCGTCCACTGAGCGTGCTGCTCCATCCAGTGGGGGGTGGACCGTGTTAGGCGCCTTGCTGATGATCCTATCAGCGCCGTTGTCCTCCCTGTAACTCAGTATCACCACGTTTGGTTGCCGGCCCACCAGAGAACCCCGGGCTCCAAATGATATTGGAGCCATACGGAGTGCAATTGCAGACTACACCACCAGTCTAACAGTGTGCAAGTTCCCCCGGTGGATGCGTCAGCCAACACAAGCCCACGCACCATTGAGACCTTTCAGAGCCGGATCGAGCAACGACATCTGACTTCTGTCTTGAAGGGGCCCTCGACGAGTCGACGAGGGCTGGGGTAGCTCGGGACAGGGAAGCAGGGAGCCGAATGTAGACCAGAATAGGCCGACATCCTCTTCCTCACCTCGAAATATTCAAGCTTCGAAGACTCTCAAACACGACTCTATTAGGCGAATCCCCAATTGACCCCTAGAACGTCTTTAGAACCGTGGTTCTGACAATTCGACTGGGCGGTTACTCGTGGGCCTATCGGCAAGCCACATCTCCGGAGCTCTGCTTGACTAGGATAAAGCATGAAAATGCTGAAAAGCCAACAATTTTATTTTTCAATAAAATAGTTTCGGGTCCGTAATGCCACTCTCACGAGGAGTATAGAAGTATACAAGAGAAAGGCTTGATCGAGAGTAACAGCTCAAGGTTCGAATTTACTTTGGAGAGAGATGGCCATGCTGCTAGAATTCCATCCCCTGCCTTGCTTCAAAATATGGGGAAACTCCTCGATTCAATAGCTCACCCTGGTTCTCTGGTTGACATTCCGGGTTCATTTCTAATCAGGCCAGTCTCATTTCAAGAAATCTTACTTTATTTAATAATCAGTCCTATCTATATTAATCGGGAATATCGCTGTGCCTTTGACAACCCATCTACCTCGAATACTCCAAAGGGCATTTGTCGCCACTAATTACTTTATCTAGTTCTACTTCCTTAGGAACATATAATTCTCCCTAGCCCTTCTAAGATATCTAGATCATTTAAATGAAAGGCCATCTAGTCTTGATGTCTCATAGAAATCCATGGAATCCAGTCCCAGTCAACATAACTCCCAGACTTAGATGCGGCACCATGCATCCCACCCTAAAGCCCAGCTATCGTTAGATCGCAAATTCACATATAAGCACTGTTTCCAACCAGCAATCACCGCATTTACGATCTCCGGCACAGCAAATGCATTCCTGCTGTAAGAAAAGCAGAGGTCGCATATTAGGTCCGCACTGTGCAGACCGGCATACAACTTTCCGACCTGTCAAATGTCTCATTGAAGTTTATCGAGTGGTGCGTCATGTTTGCCTGAGAACTCGCTGCATTTCTGACACCATTGTTGCATCTTACAGATTACCGCGTGCACACTAATCACTAATGCGGGACCTAGGGAGATTTCGCGCACTACATTCTATAGTTGACTAGGTAGAATTACTACTGGAAAAACTTCGTCTGAGGAACCGGCCAGTTCTGAGGCTACCTACAAATTCTTGGATTAGAAATCCTTTATCAAGTAAACTGCCTAGCAAGCTAATAAGTAATATGATATAACTCGCTATCTCCACATCTTTCCGAGTATTCAAAAAATCCTGAAGAATTCCCAAAGGCTATTGTAGCATTACATTCACATCGCCCTTTCTTGTTTAAGCTCTCGTATTTTAACGTGACGGGCCGGACCTTGTAAAGCATCTCCCCAGAATCTCGATCCGTCGCCTGGTGTGGAGAAGGAATCACGAGATCTTTATCGGATGCTGAATTAAAAGCGGCACAGGCGCATACCGGAGAAAGTGGAAGTTTAGTGTTATGATCAGTTTGGCCAGATGTGGGGGCATCTTGGTTACTGAGTCAGGTGCGTTATGATGTAAAGCTGGTTTTATCTTGATTTTTCTTTTATAAGGATGGCCGGAGAGTTGAATCAAATTTTGGGTCAGACTTGGATTATCCAAATAGTTTCGTAGGATGTAGAAGACTGGACATTAAAGTAAATAATGAGATTAGCATGTTAGTTATGCCAAGTCCCAAAGGATTTTATTTAAGACGTCTTATAGCATAAAGCTATAAGGAATTTATGTCAAGTAATATTGAAGTAGGCCTAAGGGAAATGGAAAAAGAAGGGGATAAGGCAATCATGTAAATTTTCGTCCGCCTGTCAGCCAGACCTCGAATAATAAGTTACCTACTCTAAGCATGCACTTGTTATCCTTGAATATCTAAGAAACCAAGACAGCGGGCTTCAGTTGAATTCACCCCTACTATATTGTCTTTTGTAGAACTATCTCTTGGGTGAAGCTTTGTCTTCTATGTGGAATTCCAAGCAAATAGTACAAGTTAGCCATACCTTCTTAGTACTTCTCCCTTCAGGTTTCATGCTGCGTTACTCGAATGGTGAACGCGGTAAATTTAAGATTTTTAAGCTACATTCTCTCGAACTGGCAAGAAAAAGAAAGTAAGAAATAACTCTAGAACTTTATGAAACTCCTTGCTTTTAATGATCCATGTCTATGTCTATCCCTACATTGAAATCTGGGGAAAGGTCACGTAAGCCAAAGGTTAAAGCGGCATCACTACTTTGCCTCGGTGCATTGGCAACCCCAGATTCACATGCCGATGTGAATCGCAAACCGCATTCAGAAGTAGCAACATGGGTTTCCCTCACCAGAACTTCCTTGATCATTGATTGCTTTCAGGCTAACTTAAAACCACCCACATCAGTGTTCGGAATAGAAGCAATTCGGATATTAGAACACGACACTAGAAGAGACGATTATCAAAGGCGTACGACCATGTAGAGGTCAAACGAGGCCGGCCAGTCTTATCCACAACATCCACCAACCGTTCTCGAAGCTACGGATAGATCCTGCCAGAGGCAGTCTTCCAAATACCGGGAGCCGTGATGGCTCAGCAGTCAACACTAAGGCACTCCGTGGATCCGCTCGCGGCTTTCTACAATCATTACCTCAACCTCCTCCGCGCTCGACTGAAGGGCACTTCGAGATCATCGAAACTCTTCGGAGCCCTCGTCCTTACCCTTTCGGTAATAGCTGGTGGGAAAGTTGGCACAAAATGGTGGAAAAGATCAAAGGCAGAGCAAGAGCAGGGGAGGAGATTGATGAGGAAGAACTCTGGTCTGCGAAACAAGGATGGGTCGAGGGTTGTCTTCGTTCCGTATAAGGACTCAATCTCCAAGGTTACCATACACCCAACGAAGCCTACGACTTTCGATGCACACAGGCGTTTGTTCCTCAATCCACCAAGGGCTTCGGGGCTTGCAAATGGGAATCAGGTACCACCTACGAATACCAAGCCAGGGTTGAATCTGGCATTCCTGCACCAGTTTCTCAGTCTTATGAGCATTATGATACCAAGATGGACGAGTAAAGAAACTGGACTCCTTCTTAGTCATGGAATTTTTCTCATGCTGCGGACATATCTGTCATTAGTTGTAGCTAGACTTGATGGAGAGATAGTGAGAGATCTGGTGGCCGGAAATGGAAAATCCTTCCTTTGGGGAATAATCAAAGTAAGTCCTATTCCTGAAATTCTGAATATCACGGCTACAAGACGAAAATTCTCTTTTACTATAATATTCTGGTGTCTCCCTCATTAGATCGAAATCCGTCTGTTTTACTCCTTACTAATCCATAAAAGTGGTGTGGAATCGGATCCTTTGCCTCCTACACCAATGCCATGATCAAGTTTCTCCAATCCAAAGTCTCGATTGCCTTCCGCACGCGTCTCACAAGATACATCCACGACCTCTACCTAAATGATAACCTGAACTACTACAAATTATCCAATCTTGATGGTGGAATTGGCCAAGGTGCGGACCAATTCATCACTCAAGATCTTACACACTTCTGCGCTTCTGCTGCAAGTCTCTACTCTTCTTTAGGAAAACCGTTCGTGGACCTTTTAGTATTCAATTACCAGCTGTACCGTTCGCTCGGTCCATTAGCCTTAACCGGGCTCCTTAGCAATTATATTCTTACGGCAACCATTTTACGAAGGTTATCACCACCCTTTGGTAAGTTAAAGGCCGTCGAAGGCCGCAAGGAGGGAGACTTCAGAGGTCTTCATGCTCGCCTGATCGCAAATGCTGAAGAGGTGGCTTTTTACGGCGGAGCCAGTATGGAGAAGAACTTTCTAGACAAGGAATTTAAGAGTTTGAAGAAATGGATGGAGGGAATTTACACCCTCAAAATCCGCTACAACATCCTTGAAGATTTCGTTCTCAAGTACAGCTGGAGCGCATACGGGTATCTCCTCAGCTCACTGCCAGTTTTCCTCCCAGCATGGGGAGGACTTGGTGGTGTCCAAGAACTAGCAGAAGTGGCTGTTAATGGAGGACGGGAAAGAGGGCGTATGAAGGAATTCATCACTAACAAACGGCTTATGCTTTCGTTGGCTGATGCAGGAGGACGCATGATGTATAGCATCAAGGATCTTTCTGAACTTGCCGGCTATACCAGCAGAGTATACACATTGATTTCGACTCTCCATCGTGTGCATGCAAATGCATATTTCCCACCCCGAGGCACGCAACCCGATATATATTCGCTTTCAGATATTCAAGGAACAGTTCATAAAGGATATGATGGTGTTCGTTTGGAAAACGTCCCTATCGTCGCTCCGTCGGTTTATCCTCATGGAGGAGAAGAACTTTGTGATTCTCTCTCCATGGTTGTTCGTTCAGGGGAGCATCTCCTTGTAAGTCCCTCGCAACCCAGCTTAACCCAACCTTACTCAAACACCCTTCTTAGATCTCTGGCCCAAATGGTGTTGGTAAAAGTGCGGTCGCCCGCATAATCGCAGGTCTTTGGCCCGTCTACCGGGGACTGGTGTCCCGTCCCCGTTCCGTTGGTATGGACGGGATCATGTTTCTCCCGCAGAGACCCTACCTCTCCATCGGCACCCTCCGTGATCAGGTAATCTACCCAGATAGCGAAATTGACATGCGCAATCGTGGCCGTCGAGACATCGAACTGAAGCACATCCTCTCTGAGGCGCGTCTTGGCTACCTTCCTGATAGAGAAGGAGGATGGGATACCAAGAAAGAATGGAAAGATGTTTTAAGCGGTGGAGAAAAGCAGCGAATGGGAATTGCAAGACTATTGTATCATGAGCCTAGATATGCTATCGTTGACGAGGGGACATCGGCTGTTAGTTCTGATGTGGAAGGCTTATTGTATGAGAGGTGTAAGGAGAAAGGGATAACATTGATTACAATTAGTACTCGGGCGAGCTTAAAAAAATATCATGTTTTCAATTTGAATTTGGGGTTGGGGGAGGATGGGGGAGAATGGGAATGGGAAAGAATTGGAACTGTTGAGGAAAAGATGGGAGTCGAGAGGGAGTTGGGAGAATTGAGGGAGAGATTAGGTAAGGTGGAGAAATGGGAACGGAGGAAAAAGGAGATCGATGAGGAGTTAGCGAAGGTTTGGGTCGATGGAGGCAAAGAGCTCGAGAAGCCAGCTTACGCCGAGGAGGAGGAGAAGGACAATAGGGCGATTAACGAGGAGACGAGCAATGTATGATGAGCAATATAGAGCACAGCCCTTGTCTTGGTTGATGGCAACAATTGATATTAATAATTCCAAATAATAAAACGAAGAGTAACTCCTCCATCATCCCTGACGCTACGGAGTTAACGATTGGTGAAAAAATACGACGAGACCTGGAAGCATAGACCACAAGATCTCGCCCATCCAATGAAAACAAAGTATTTGATATCTTTCCATCTTTTCCTCTCCGAGCAAGTTTGGCGTCCACTTTCCCTCACGACTAAATAAGCTTAATTTACGGCCTTTACTTGGTTACTCCGTTCCTCCCTACGGCTCCCTAGGGTCCTAACTTTTACGAGCCGAAGAAAGGGCGCCATGGCGTTGCATTACGCCCCTGTAGGTGACGAAAATCCTTTCTTAGGCGAAAAATTGCCTCCATCCTTCTTACATGCGAATGGAACTGCGATCACATTCTTTAAGTGCTACGCGTCCTAGAGCAGCTTTACTGAACGGAAATTTTTGGCGTAATTTATCAAATAGTTTGGGATGACTTTTATTTTTATTTCTGAAATGTTTTCCCTAGCGTTTTGGCATTTGGAGGGGGGTTTGGCAGTGGTATGATAAAAAGAGGTATATTTCGTGCGAGCTTTTTGTGTGTATTACCAAAGCTGCGGCGTAGTTATTAGACAGGCGTAAGATTACGGGGGTTGTGTGAGTGAGGTACCAAACGATATATTTGAAATCTGTGAAAGCGTTTTTCGTCATTTTATTCCTTGCGATCATTGTGCTTGCAATGGTATCAGGGATTTATTTTTTTGTCTTTTAAAATCTAGATAGGGCGGGTAGGGAGAAGAGCGCTTTTATTTCATGTGCGTTGGTAAAGATGGGGTCATGGGCCGTGATGAAGGTACAATAGTACTTTCTTTGGGCTAGGTAAGGTACTTGGGCGAGGGGCTAGTATCATATTTTCGGGGATAGTGCATGGGAATGGTTGATCTACGATGGAAAGCATGGCGCAGCAAGGAATAGGTGCCTTCCCCGTTCCCGTTCCCCATGTTTGTGAGATGTTTTAGGCATGTGCTGCGTGTAAGTAGGGCCTCGGGATCAACATGACATATCTTGGTTCATGGGCCAGGGTGCAGTTTTCTCGTAAGTGTATTCGTAGTCTTGGTCGATGGTTTCTGCCGGTACACCGATTTAGGGCCTTTTTGGGAAATTAGTACATATGTATAAGTACTGATTTTCTCCAACCTTGGGTTCTAGGAACCTTATTCGTGAGATCTGGGCTTCTTCTAGATCTAATAGATCGGATCTCCAAATCTTTATTTTTATCCATGGCGTTCTTTCCTTGGGCTTACCAGGTTTCTTACCCTGATTTTGATTCTATACCGAGGATTTCTGATCTGTCACCAAGAATATCTGTTCCACAAACGGCATTTACCAATATTCGAATTTTCGATGGTGAGAATATAAGTTCTGTCCAAACAGTTATTTTCATTTCAGATAAAATCAGTTATATCGGCTCTTCTCCCCCGCTCCCTTTTCCATCATCTACAACGGTCATCGACGGATCGAATAGAATTTTATTCCCGGGGTTTATTGATACACATCTTCACTTATCGGATCCAGATCAATTATTGCAATTAGCGAGGCATGGAGTTACAACGGCTTTGGAAATGTGCACACTTCCTGTAGACTTGGTAGAGAGTCTAAAAGAAAGGGTTAGAAAGGGGGGAGTTTGTGATTTCAGGACGGCGGGCTTAGCAGGTTGTGCGGTTAGCAGTAAACCTGCTATGATGGATAGTATGCCGCCCGAAACAATTGTAAGTTTCTATGCATCTTCCCCGTGATAACAATTCTCTGCCTGTTTCTTCACTTTCCAGAAAATCAGCAGAGTTTCTGGGATTTTCCCGTTTTAGACAGGGAAGCAGGAGGGTAAAGGGGGGCCGGAAGTGTTGGCTAACACATCAATGTAGATTCGAAATCCAGAAGATGCTCAAACATTCGTACAAGCGCAACTTACTAAAGGCTCTTCTTATATTAATTATATAGCTGATGGGTTCCTAGGCCCAGGCAACAACCAGGAAACCATCAACACACTCGTGGTAAGAGCTTTCGCGCTCCCCTACAACTACTGCACTTCCAAAAATCGACATTCAAACAGAACGTTACTAAGTCATGCTTACCACAGGATGAAGCAGCGAAGTTTCAGAAGCTAACAATAGCACACGCTTTCTCCCCACCCGCGTATATCCAAGCACTTGCCGCGAAAACCTCAATCATTACACACATCCCACCGGCCATTCTCCCACAATCAATCTTCGACACTATGCAATCAAACTCTACAATCTGTATCCCAACTCTCACCATGATGAAAAACACCATCCTCGCACTTTCACTCCCGGACCCACTATTCTCCTACCAAGAATGTGAAAATTCAGTCAAAAAAATGCTTCAAGCCAGGATTAAAATATTGGTGGGTACGGATTCGAATGCTGTGCTTGGAGCACAGGTTTGCATTGAACATGGAAAGAGTTTGGTTGATGAGATGAAGTTGCTTGTTGGTTGCGAGATGGGGTTGAAGGAGGTTATAAGGGGAGCTACGTGCGAGGCTGCAGAGGTTTTTGGGCTCGAGGATAGAGGGATGTTGGAGGTGGGGAGAAGAGCAGATTTTATTATGGTCGAGGGGTGGGATGGATTTTTGGGAGATAATGAGAGGGGCCTGGAGAGTTTGAGGAGGATTAAGGGGGTTTGGTGTGCGGGTGTTAGGGTGGCGATGGAAGATTAGAGGAGGAGATTTTTCAGGGAGTGAGGTATGGGCTTGGGAAGGGTTGAAAGATCATATATGTGTAGGTGTCAAGCTAATTACAGAGGATTAAAGGGTTGAAGTTTCTGAATGGAGTTTCCTGGAAAGATGTGTTTCAGGTTGCATAGGGATGGAGTTGGCAGGAGGGTTTTGGCCGACTTTGAGGATATAAGATACCCGTTATACCCATTCTATTCTCCCTTCAAGTTATCTTACAACTTCTTCATTTCCTTCTCACGAGTTTTGAGTCAGGAATCTTCTTGGACATCTATTTAAAATTGAATCGAGGTGACGGTCTATGTGGCACTGGTAAACACAAGATCTTCGTTTCCAACTACAGTCTAGGTAAAACCATTAGTACACCATTAATGGAGAGATGAGTGATGAGAGCCATACCTTCAAAACATTTCCGATACCGGTGACTTGGCCTGTAGCATTCTTTCCCATTATGTTTGCATAATTCGTAGACATTAGTTGAACACCCTTTACGAACCCTGTTCCATCAAACCCACTATAATGAATTATTAGTCGTTTCCCCATACGAAACAGAAGCTCAGGTTGGGTTCAAGTGAGAGAACTGACCAATGACCCCCCCCATCGGGGGTATTATCAACAGTCTGCATCGTCCCAATCTGAGCAGTGCTCATCCCCGCTGTCGTAGCCAGCGCCTCATATGCTTTCACAGCCGATGGAATTGCTGGTTGCAACAAAGCCAACTCATCCTTCGTACTTTGAAAATGGATCTTCATACTTGTCACCAAAGTATTTGCATCCGTAACATTAACTTGCGGGACAAGAGCAGCACAATTTAACACCACACCAGTTTTATACTGAGCTCCAAAAGCAGGTACGAAAAACCCAGATAAAAGTAAAGAACCACCAGACACACCGGTGAAAAATACATTTGTCGAATCGAAGGCGACATCTTTAGAGAGTTGAGTTTGGATTAAAGTATTTATTGCTGTAGCATGGGCTACGCCGTCGGTTCGTTGAAGGCCACTTCCTCCTCCCCAGAAAAGGTTTTTGTTGGGGGCTAGGACAACTACGCCCATCAGGTTGTTTTGTACAGCTTGGTTGGGGAAGTCAAAAAAGGATTGTCCACCATCGCCATGGAGAAGGACGTTTAATCCTGCAGTCCCATTTGCTCCTGCTGTTGCTGATCCACCTGTTACGCCGGATGCTGCTGTGAACACGTTTGCTGGGCCACTGATTTTGTACCGGATTGAAAGATTGCTACTTGAGTCAGGAACCTATTGTGGGAGGAATCATGGATAGCGTCTTACTTGATTATAACAGTCTTATCTAAAATCTTGGATCCATCTGTAGCTGTTGTAATTCTACCCGATGAGCTTGTTGTGGCAGCGGTATTAACTGTAGCCCCTTCCGTATTTACCTTCGTTGTCGTAGCACCTTTCCTTTTAGGGGCTGCATCTACTGGTAAAGCAAGAACGAGTAAAAGAACGAATGACAAAATTCTTACCCACAAATCGGGAATTATAGCCATCATGAAAGAAACGATCAACGTCAAATACGCACAGCGTCAAATAATAAGAATCGAAAGCCAAATAAAAATAAAAAAATTCAGAAAGTGAGGTTAAACAGAAATAAGAAATGAAGGAACAAGTCTAGAATTCGGGGAATATGGGATGGAAAAGAGACACTCTTTTGATTGGATTTTTCGAGGCTGGATCATTGTGGGTTGTGATGAAGCATCCAAGCTTTCTATCAAACTGCCAAGACCTGTTTCCCAAATATTTTTAGCTGGGGTTCAGACGCTTTTGGGTTGATGTGAAGCATGTTAGTTTCACTTGGCGGATGAACTCTGCGGGGGATTGGTTTGAAAGATTATGTTTCAGATCTGGGATTCTATTTTCATATTTATTTTGTAACTTTACCTAAGTATTAGTGACACAAAAAATTAATATGGTAAAAACATAACGTTTTCATAGTCTAATCTTCCACCTTGTTCTTTTTATCCGAAGATGTGGTATTTTGAAAACAGAAAATTTCTCCTTGTACATGGTTCTAAGTATTGCCCTCCCTGTCACATACGACCATAGACTATAGAGAATAGCGGATCCCGTTCGCTCTCCGGAACTCAAGCTATAGATCGGCAGATTAGTAGTTGGGTGGGTGACCAGCTGTCGTATGTTTTTGATATTCTTTTGCTGGTGGTTGAGCTAAGCGACATCTGGGGATGTGGGTCATTTTTTATAAACTAAGTAACCCAGCCACCTTGGCAGATTTCTATAATATCTGTAGTTGAATAATTATTGATTATTAATAGGGCAACTATGTTATAGGAAGTTCGGATAGGTTTTGTGTCATCATATAGACATGAATTAATGTGTAAAATCTATGGGAATATCGCGGCAGCAAAATAGGTCAAATTTTTTTCTTGCGGACTTCTGGATTATAACCCTGGTGCATTTCCACCGCGTTAACCTGCTCTATCTTGTAGTGGCCAGAGACTATTCCAAGTATCGCATTGTGAGTCTCCCGCCTATTAGGTTGCTATTTGCATATATCACATTTACTCTGACTTCCTCCAGACTCCAATTTCATTCTAGCAAGTGGTCTGACATCAATCTCACACCCACACGACACAACTCAAATATAGTTGACCGAAAACTAGGGAGTTGGATCAAAATTAGAGATTGATACATTACATACTAAGAATATATACAAAATCGAAAAACACAAAAGGAATACTTCGTTGTCAAGAGTAAGTAACCTCTATAAAAAACCACCACACAGACGTATTCATTTATGCCCTCCTATAATTTTGGCAACATTTCAAGACCTCCGGATAAATGCAACTCCTACGCCCTCATATGTCTCTAAACATATGACATAATAAAATGTAGATCCAACTCCCCATCACCGTTTGCTATGTATATATATAATGCAAAAAAAAACAGAGTTTTACACGCAAATAAGGAAATGAATGGAAAGTATATCCTCCTTCATATGTTGTCTCACATATAATATTCCCTGCCTAACCAATGATTTTCTTCGTCATCCCTTGCCATCCGTACATGTTTTACTCCTTGCAACTCAAACCGGCCGTTCATTAAGTCCCATAATTCAGATATAAACAATCACATAGTTGAGTTCCATCACTCACACTATAGTCTCCTAAATCATCTCCTGTCGGACCAACACATGTTGGAGTTCCTGTTCCTGCTCCAGCAACCTCTTCGATCTTGACTGCATATGGCCATGCTTTATAAGTCCCCGTTCCTTCATCCGTGCTGCTCGGGAAAGATTTCGCCATCTTGGTGTATAAGTATCCTTGGAATGTCGTTCCATTGAAATAACATGTACTAGCAACGTTGGAGGATCCTAGTTGACTCGTGGGTTTAGTGGATTTGTTCACGGTGGTTTGGAAGAAATAATGTTCATCGGATTGTCCTTCTTTTAGGAGCGAGAGAGTGATGTTGGTGAATATTATGGAGAAAGGGTTTTCGGTTGACGAAATCGTGTAGTTTTTGGGGTTTGTTGGGGAGGGAGATATTATCCAGGTGAAATTCGCTTCAGAGGTGGAAAGGGAATGGGAATCGGCGTAGGTTTGGTACGGGTAGCAGAGCCAAGTTGCAGGATCAGATGTACAATTCGTCGCGACTGTATTAAGGAAAGTGTCGAACATGTAGGAGCCTACGGGGAAGGTTGGGTTTGTGTTTGTAGAGGTTGAGGTTGGGTCGGCGGAGGCAGATGTTACGGTTCCTGATGCACCAGCACTGGAGCCTGAGGAGGGACTATTGGAAGAGCTTGAGGAGCCCCCATTGGAGATGTCTGTGGTGCTGCTGGTAGATGTCAAAATAAAGCTTGATATGATGAGCATCATGGGTTCAACTTACGCGGCACTCTTGTGTTTCGTCAATCCGACACCCAGTCCTGCTCCGAGACCTACAATCGCTAATAGCACTAACAAGGCTATTATTCCCAATCTCTTCCACCCACCTCGTTTCGAAATGAACGTGTTATCCTTCCAACTAGACTCTACCTCCGATAGTTTATCTTCTTTCGCACCCTGGGAACTGACTGATGCGAAGTAACTGTAATCTGGTGGACTTCCCTCATAGCTATTCTTCGGCGGAGTTCCTAGCATAAAATTATTTGCCGGTCGATTCGTAGCACGCGGAGGAATTGGCGGGGTATCTAGAAACGACGTTTTATCCTCCGTGATGATGGGTAGAGGAGTAAGGGGTGTTAAGGGCCGTATCTGTACACTTTTGGGCGCGGACCGCATACTGAAGATGAAAGCCATCGCGAAAAAAGTCTTGGGCGAAACGGATAGATATCAGAGGGAATGGCCTGGCACACCGGGCCTCGTCCGTCGGTCTGCAGATCTGACAGAGGCCCGGAGTGGCAGTTGATGACCTGGGACAGCGGGCTGGCGGTTCCGGCTTGAGAATCTTGACCAGTGGATTAACGCCTCGGCGACATTTTGGGGATATCAGACGCCTCGAGAGCAAGCTAAAGAGGGCCGAGAGAGGTCGAAGGAGAAGCAGGTAGGACGATGGAGGGGGGCGTGGACTACAAGCTGGTCGTACAGTTTTGAATTTGACGAGAAGAGAGCACAGAGGGGAAGATGGAAAGGTCCCATGGACAACAAATTGCGTCCCGGCCATGGCACAGCTTGCACAAAAGCCCAAAGTCAAAGCGCGTTGTGCATTTCCCAATGTAGGCTCACGATTCAGGCCACTCGCGGGCACAATATCTCGAATACTGGATTGAGTTAGTGTTGATGGTGGAGGAGGGAGCTGGCGGGTAGCGAGGCGGAAGCAATGTGCAGCTCGAGCTCACTCATTGGCCAATTGTGAGCTCGAAATCAATAATCCACACTCTTATAGTCTAGCGTTGGGGATCTCATCCCCAGAACATCCTTGAGTTTGGAAACGATCCAAGCGTAATTTGAAAAATAGGGGCTGAGGATGATTTGTACAAATCTCGACATTCCACCGGTTAACAGTTAACTTGACGCTAGCTGAATCTCTTCAAAATTGCGACAGGTTCCCTTCTACCAAGCTTATAGCGAATCATAAATCGTCTTGACTGCTTTCCCACGAGCGTGAGCTAATTGGGATCTTTCCCCTGACTAATCGGCGGGAAATCCCCGCATCACTTGAGGTTTTCATCCCCAACACTCGGCGTTACCACCTTCTTTCACATGAAAGCCTAACGGACCTGGTTCTATCGTTCGAGAGGCATTCAAGACCCGGAGCAGAAATAAGCTCTGAACTCAAACCTAAGTTCCCTGCTTTTTTTGGAAGAACTTTTTTGACGGTTTGAACATACGCTTACAAGAAAACCTGTGTCACATGTTTTGCGACGTTTTATAGTATAGAACATGCGAGTTTATCACGGTTTCTTTTCTGGGGCATGAAATTTTTATTACAGGATGCCCCCTCGCTTTTTGTTTCCATGTTAGAGCATGAGAGGTAGGTGGCTGCATGCTGGGATACCCAACAACGTTGAGTTTCGGACCGTCCCTCAGAGGGAGATACTAGTCGAACGTTTGTCATAGCTTAATATATCACTTAATCTCGAGCTCAGAGAATCATTATTAGCTGCATGTCCCGCTAGATTAGAGCACATATGCAACGCGACAAGGCTTCACCAGGATTATCGAGATTGATTTATTATCTCTGCAGTAACAACGGGAGCTGGGACAAGAGCTAGAAGCTGTGAAGTTGCTTCTAGCTGTTGACACATGTGAAATAATGCCGGGACGGGTGTCAAAACATCTGGAATAGTCTAGGAAGTAGGTTTACTTATAGGTGATTCATAAACAGGGGTCACCATAAAGTGTAAGGACTTCAAATTTTCCTAAGAAGAGACCAATCTACTCATGACTTCATACATTACAAAGAATTTGGTTGCGGTTATAAAAAATTTGGCTATGAAAGCGAGTGTCCTACCCCGCCCGTCTTGCCATACTCGGACAAGTAAAGACCCTATCATATACATAGAGAACACCGAAGAAAAATCGGTACTATCAGATCCCAAACACCCTTCAACGATGAACATTCTCGAATTCCCATCTTAGTTACCAACTTCCATGAAGCCAATCCACCTTAAGCCCAATTTCACACTCTCACTCCCTACATTCGCCACACTCACAAACAAACCCGTATATTCTCTCCAACTCCCTCTTAGAATGCCCATAATCGACCACCACCTCCTCCCCTTTTCGTATCTCTCGCTTGCTAAACCACCTCATCTTCCCCTCCCCCTCCACAAAATTCCCCAATCTATCAACCCCCTCAATCCATTCATAACTACAATTCGCCTTTTCCCCACACGCATGATTAATCCTACATCCCACTTCAAAAATCCCCGTCGCTAGATCATTTTGCGTCGAATACCCATTCGAGTATATTATACTCCTTTCTTTTGATTCTGTTGGATGGGAGGAGTGGTAGGTTAGGGAATAGAAGGATGAGCGGTGGGGAGAGGGAAGGGAGGAGAGAAGGGCGATGAGGGGGTCAGCTCGCGTGCCGGTGTCGATTAGAGTTAGGAGGGGACGCTCGAGGAGAAGAGTGCTGCTCTCGGGTATGGTTTGGAGGGTGAAGACGCCGAGGCCGTGAGTTGGGGTTGGGGAGATGGTCAGGAGGGTGCCGACAGTTTCGGGGTCTCGGAAGGGTGGTTGGTTGGGAATAGGTGAAGATATTCCTTCAATTGTCGTTGTTAAGGTTGGTGGGGGGGTTTTGTGTTGAGTAGGTGTGATTGGTGTGGTAGGGTGATATGCTAAGGTTGGAAATGTAGGTTCTGTTGAGGTTGTTGGTGTTGGAGGAGTATGAGTCGAGTTGGCTGTAGGCGGGGTTGTGAGTGGAGTCAATGGCCTTGTTGAAAGCGCATGTATGTCCAGGACGATAGCGCTGTCGGCTGTATGTGGAGGAGTGACAGATGCGGATAGAGTCAATGTCGAAATTGCATCCGAAAGCGATGACAGTCCATGAGATGGAGTGATGGGACGTTCAATTCGATGATTTGGTGGTGTGGGTGGGGTCATTGGATGAGGTGAAAAGGCCATGATCTTGTAGAGAGTCTGTCTATCTCAGAATTCCTCCTACAATTGCGAGAACTTGCCACCCGAAATGCTTTATTTATCTATCCACAACGAGTTTCCTAATGTATGATGAACCGCATGCATTTCTAATATTCTCAGTGAAAGTGGAATCACAACATTGGGGGACCTCTTCTGATTTGAAGGGGCTTGAAACGGTGCCTAAAGTGACATGTGGGAGAGATTCGCCTGAGAACCAGGTAGGAAGGATTGGAGAATTTTTAGATTGTAGTGCTGACAAATCACGCATGCATCCAAGGAAATGTTGAAATTTATCGAATGGATGGATGAATGAAGTCGGTTTAAAATTCTCGCTGTTGTTGAAATAAACTAGTACCTCGTACAATCCACTGTGCTCGGAGACTCCTCAAGAGCTACCTAGAAGAAAATGAAGTTGGCCAATTTCGAATCTTATGTAGACCAGGGTTCTTGCCCGATCCTTTTTTTTTAAAAAAAAGCCAAGACTTGAAACTTTCTTGTATACGGGGTATTAGCAGCAATAGACGTCGAATCTTCCTTGGTGCCTACTTGCAGTAGCTATTGTAACATTCTTCGTGATTTTTAAAAAACCAAACAAGATAATCCTGAAAACGCTAGTTGACAATGAACCAGCCAGAACTGAAGAATAAAAAACGAGATGGACTCAAGGGTTCGGAATAAGCACTGCCTTGCAACTAGATTTCATAGTTGGCACTAACTTCAAAACGTCTATGCCAATGATGAGATGCTCTTCATACCGAGTTCAACATAGCCACCGTGTGCTCTCTTGACTTCCCTATCAATTCACACGTCCCTTCAAATAAAGTTAGTGATAAATTCAGTATGTTTTATTTCCAATCCGTAAAGGCGATTCCATATACCCTATATGCCCTTAACTTACAAGCACCTCCTACCGATATGCTGCCCAAACACCAAACAATGACCCGACCAAGAACTCCAAAACCAGCTCGTTGATTCGTTTAATCATCATCTATGTCGGTCCCTACTCATTTGTCCGTCGTCTCTACTTGGAAAACCACCCACCCTCTCCGCCTTCTTCAATACATCCCTCCCCTTCTCGCCATCTCTATCCACCTGAGGTAACCCCCACCATTCCCTATGAAACTTCTCCTGCTCTATCTTCCTCAATTCCTTCAATTCCCTCTCTTTCGCCCTTACCATCCTCGTAGCAAACCATTCCTCTCTTGCCTTGTCTTGTTCTTCTTGTGTCGCATGTTTAATCATACACGTATTCATTGCTCGATTTTGTTCACGGCAGTGCCAGGGTGCTGTGAAGGTTCGACCGAGTGCACATTCTGCAAATACTATCCAATTACGTTAATAATGTCTTTACAAACTGTTGGGGGAAATTTATACATTTTATTTCTTCGGCACAATACCCCCTCACTCTCGAATGATACAACTCTCTCACTTGCGCTTCCTGTGCGGAAGACAAAGGCAGTGGATTTCTCGAAGGCATAGGTAGCCTCGGGATCGTTGACGGATCAACCGTTGGAGGGGCCATAACTGCCATCAAATTTAATAGGCCAACTGTATAAATTCAAGGGTTTTGTGGTCCGGAATTCAAGATCGTATGCTTTTGCAGTTGAGATGGAGCTTCTCGAATAATGGCGCTAGCGCCCGCATTACCAGGGTGGAAACAGAAATTCGGGCAACTCTAGGAACTTTTCGACAGGCACGACAGGAACTCTAACTTCTTACAACGACACACGCAATATTCTGTCAATCTCCCCCGAACCATTTTCCAAATACCCGAATCTGAGCGACACTGGCTTGAGCTCAGCTGAAACTACCTCACTATGTCGACTATGCGCAATGCCGTCCAACGGCGCAACCATAAAGAGCGTGGACAACCAGAAGAGCGCAAGAAATGGGGACTTCTAGAAAAGCACAAGGTTTGCACAAGCCCAATCTTACTCCGAATCTTTCCAAATACTAATAGCTGATTCAGGATTACTCTGCTCGTGCCAAAGACTTCAACCGCAAAAAAGCACATCTCAAAAACCTCCGTCAAAAGGTCCTCGACAAAAATCCAGATGAATTCTACTTTGGCATGATAAACCAAACCGGCCCTTCAGTCCAAGCCACGAACTTCAGTAAAAAATGGACGGGGACAGTTAACACTTCAAGGGGAAATAAGATCTTAAGTCAGGATGCGGTTAGGTTGTTGAAGACACAGGATATGGGATATATTAGGACCATGAGGAATAAAGCGTTAAAAGAAGTTGCTGAGGGAGAGAGGCAAGTAGTCGGTATTGATGCTAGTGGGAAGGTGAAGGAAATGAGGATAGGGAAGAAAGTTGTGTTTCTAGAGGGGAGGGAAGAGTTGGAGGTCGTCAGGGAAAAGGGCGATGCTGGGGAATTGGATTCGACCGAGCAGGCTGAATGGGAGGACGATGAAAGCGAGGAGGATGAGGAAGAGGTCGACGATTCGACTGAGGCCGAGAAGGAACTAAGACAACTACAAAAAGAGGAGAAAGAGAGGAAAGCAAGGAGGTTGGAGAAGGCGAGAAAGACACTGGAGGTTTTGACTGAGGCGGAACTTGCTCTGGATTTACAAAGGAGTAAGATGGCAAAATCGTCAACGCAATTGAAGGGGGTCAACAAGCACGGAAAAAAGTTTACTATCAAGGATCGGAAAAGATAGATTTAGGGATGAGATAAGTATATATTAATTGGTCCTTAAACATAACGAAAATTGTATGTTAAGATTTTGCTGACCACCCATTTTTCATGATACTGGGAAATTCTCTTCAATCGCCAGCGAAGAATATCATGAAGATAATTCTACCATTTCCATTCATTCTTCATCCCAATCCAGTTCAAATTCTCCATTATATCCAACCCGGAACGCCGTAACCCTAAACCCACAATCTTCATGGCTTCTTTCTCGTCAGACATGTACTGGCCCAAATTATAACCTTGGCAAGCGCCCTAAATCCCATCGTTATTGTCCAGAAGAAACATCTGAAAATCATCCAAATCAAGCCAAAAAATCCTGGTATCTTCTCTTCCTTTGCTACTTTCTCCTTCGTACTCGTCTGGCTTTCTAGATCCATCTCAAACTCCTCTAATTTAATGTCCTGCTCTTTCTTGGACTTCTTCTTGCTTTTACTAGCTTTGCTCTTTATTGTTTTGCTTTTCTTCAAAAATCCTGGGGATTTGGGAGAATGTGGTGCGATGGAAGGTGGTGGTGCTTCGAATCTTTCGACGTTATTCGCTTTCTCTTCTGCGATTGCGACGAGCATGATTGCGCAAATAGCAACATCAACAACGTAAAAACAATCAATCTTTGCCGCTACAGCTGTATCGACCTCTAAAAACCCAGATCCTGCCCCATCTCGGATTAGACGAACAATATTGCGTGGTAATTCGGGATGCTCAAGTGTATATTCGACACGAGACCAAGCTGGTGAAGAACTTATTGCGACGACAAATGGGGTGCTAAGTGCTGGATGGACCAAGTAATATTTCTCACTATCTTCATCCCATACTAGACGCCCACATTCCCGTTCTGCTGCTGCAATTACTTGGGCAGCGTCGGCGCGGTGGCTTTTAGTGGCTACGTCGACTGCCATATCTGCTGCTGCGCGTGGGTAAAGTAGGGCGACCAGCCCATCGTTGGGTCGGAAGCGTCGTGCTGTTTCTTCTAGTGTCGTGCTGAGGACTTCGATTTTCGATTCGATTGCTTTAGATGATATTGATGCCATTGTTAATCTTGGCGAGGGTGTGTCTTTTATTGGTCGGCTAGGATCTTGTCGAGTGAGAGTCATCTGAGCTGAGGTGGATGTTGGGTCTAGGCGAAGAGTGTAAAAGGCTTGTGTGGATGATGAGAGAGTATGGATTGGCTCTTCGACATTGCTGGTCATTTTGAGGCAGAATGATCGTCCTTCTAAATTTGATACTCTCCAGCCGCTAGCAACCTTCCATAAATCTTTCAGCTCCTCAGTGGATGAAGGTTCAAGTATCGTTTCGTCCTGGAGTCCTCGAGGAAATCGACCAGGCGACGCTCCTGAAGCCATTGGGCTTTGTAACCCAGCTGGACTTCTGTCATTCACCGCATTAGGAGCGTATGACATTCTATTGATCACTGTTCGTGGGATATGTTTAGGGCTGGTCTGAGTTGGGTAGTATGGTTGATACTCTAAAGGGATCTCCGGGTTATATCTTGGAAATATGGAGCGAATGGCAGGTTCTCCACGTTGCGGAGATCCAAGTCCGTTCTTGGCGATCGAATTGTGGGATGAGTTGCTGTTGTTCCTGCCAAGTGTTGGAGCTTCCGAGAAGGAGGTTTGGGAGCGAGGAATTTCCGAACCCATATGTGCTTGTGATGGAACTGTTATAGGGGAAGGTCGATCTTGCTGAGGTGTTGTTCGTCCATTTTGGGGAGTTTGCCGTCCCCCATTTGGTTGTTGGCGACTAAGCTGAGGTGTTTCTCGTCCATTTTGAGGGGTCTGTAGTTCTCCTAATGCTGACACTCGGCCGTCTAGACCGGAAGAGGGACTTTCCACACCAAAAATAGGTGACGCCGACCTTTCTACACCCGATTGAGGAGGTGATTGGGGTGAGGCCGCATTTCGACGAAGAGCTGGCTCCCTCGATGTATTTCTCGCTTTTCTTGGTGGAGGAGGGAACAATTGAAGTCCCATGTTTACCGGTTTGTCCGACATCTTGAAGCACGGAAAGGTATTCCGGATCCTTTCTCGACGCTAGAATAGTGAAGATACAATCTCCACCTTTGAGCCATAGTCCTAGCCCACGGAGGGCCCTCTCTTGTTATACAATCCATCGTCTTTGACCACAAGGCTGGTCTGCAAATAGCAGCCGCCCAAGCACCCAATTTGCCATGCGCATCTGATTGCGATAAGTGCGCGAGGATCTGGAAATAGAATCTGGCTGCTTACCGCCCTCCAGTGAAGTCTTTGGCGGTGGGGAAATATCCTGGTCGGCGGCACATGCAGTGTGATGGAGCAGATGATTGGGGAGAGATTGGTCGCGTTGGAGGTCACCAAGCGCTTTCCGCGATCGCTTGTTGAGTGCACAGGGGCAAGGTAGCGCTTGCCGATTGAATGGTCGGATGAGGCCCGAGGACTTCTCTGTACAATTTTTTTTTTTGGCTTCTCAGATAGATTGAATCTACATCTCCATCTGCAACTCTATCTCAGAAGAAGCCGCCCTCCAATTCTAGCCATGTCGAGGAGAGGCTCTTTGTTCTTCAACTTTTGCAACTTCCTCACCTCGCTCACTCTTAACCCCCAATAATTGGTGTCCACGAAGATTTCAAATGTCATCTTTTGCCCGCTTGTTCTATTTGAAGAGCGTGTCTGCGCCGTTGAGTTGTTCTCGCTTGGGAATGCAACATCGAAAAAGATCACTCTGCTGCTGCGAACTCCTTTGAGATTTTTGACATGCCATCAAGTCGGATATTGACCCGACTGGAGTGCTTGGTTTATAAAGCAAGTAGTCTTGCTATTGTATGTGTTCACTACCAAAACAGACTGTGATGTCTACGGGGGTTTTTGAATTCAAGAACGACAAGTGTAGAGGTGTGACATTCTCGAAAAGTCAGCCTGCAGTCACTTCCCTGCTTAGGTCAGACATTCTGTTCCGTGGGTGTGGTTAAGGCTTGTTGTCCATGCACTTACGCCTTATTGAAAAATGTTGTTGGTCCGATCGTTGGTGTGTGGCGTATCCAGACTTCATTCTCAAGTTGGTTGATTACGGGCCAACGAATGCGCCCTAGGAATTTTAGCCAACCTCGCGAGAACCGATTTAACTCTTCTGGGTGTACATCGGAGCTTTCTCTTAGCATACCTTACCTTTTTTCTATGTGAGGAGGAGCTCCCAAGCAGTTTCTTAGTTATTTTGTTTACAGCAACACCATTTATATTCCGCGTAGTCCCAGCACAAACCCGAAGGGCAACATTTAGTTCAAATCCTTCATCGGAGAAGTCGATAGTTTCTTTGCAAAGCTCGTAAAGAACATTTAAAGCCGATTGTTTAGGTAGCGCCATCCTAAAATATAACTAACCTGTTTAGAGTAGTAGTAGGGCATGGAGTGGGAAAATTGTAAAACCTAGGGTGTATGTAGTCACAAAATCTGCCCGAGAACTAGCCCCTAAGTCCACTTAGTAGAAAAGTCTCACACTAGAGAAAGGCAGACTAATAGATCGCTTTTTCTGTTATGATTTAGAGAGTAACTAATATAGTAATTATAAGCACATAGCTACCCTCCCTCATTCCTCAATTCTTCTATCGTACCCTCTCTCACACATTCGAACGCCAACTTCCTCTGATAATCTCTTTCCACAAACGCAATTGCTATAAAACTTTGTACGATACAAGAGCCACATAACTTCCAGGGGCCCTTCTAGTCCGTCTTTAACGTTTTGTTTTTTTCCTCGTCAGCTCAAAGCGGCTTCAAGACAAGAATGCGGATCTGCATACAAATGCATGCCAGCCTGGGAGGTCTCGCTGGCATGCTCAGCCTGACGCACGGATTTCCGGTCATCCAAGAGGCAATGCTTGGGGGTATTGCAACTGAGACTAACACTTGCTCAGTAATTGGTATTGACATGATGAAACGTGGTGGTAATGCGGCTGATGCTGTAAGTCTAAATTTTCGCTTACCATAATCAATGTGCTAATATCCTTACTAGATCATTGCGGCACAATTCTGTGTCGGCGTTATTGGAATGTATCATTCTGGTTTTGGTGGTGGTGGTTTCGTACTCATCCGCTCAAATAGTGGGGGATATGAATCAATCGACTTCCGCGAAACTGCCCCGGCAGCATCTCATTCGAACGCCAATTCATCATATATGGGAGGGATGGCCAGCGGCGTCCCGGGTGAGCTTCGAGGACTTGAGTATATGCACAAAAAACATGCTACTTTGCCATGGAAGGATCTTATCGCCCCATCTGTTAATCTTGCAAGGTATGGCTTTCCTGTCACCGAGGATATGGTTAAGTATATGATGCCTCGCTATAAATTCCTCGTGGAAGATCCGGTCTGGGCCATCGACTTCGCTCCAAATGGAACTAAATTAACGCTTGGTGAAACAATGACTCGAAAGCGATATGCCAACACTCTTGAGGCTGTTGCAGAACATGGAGCAGATGCGTTCTACACTGGAGCAATCGCTAACGCCACCATCAACGCTCTCCAACGCGACAACGGAATTATGACTCTCGAGGATCTTGCCAATTACAAAGTTGCTATACGCGCTACATTGAACACTACTTACAGAGGGAACAAAATTTTTACCGTAAGCGCTCCATCATCGGGACCAGTCGTCCTTAGTTCTCTTAAGATCGTTGAGGCGTTTGATATGTCGACTCCATCCCAAAGAAACTTCTCTACTCATATGCTAGATGAAGCCTTCCGATTTTCATACGCACAACGTGCTCACCTTGGCGATCCAGACTTCGTCGCAAACGTAGCTACCTTCCAAGAACAAATGTACTCCGAAGAGACTGTTGCTACTATCCAAGCAAAAATCCAACCGCTTACTACATTAAATTCCTCCGTCTATAATCTCGACAACTACGAGATCCTCAACGATCATGGAACTTCCGCACTCGTTTCATCAGACAAGAGTGGATTGACCATCGCGATGACTTGCACTATCAACAACTACTTCGGAAGCGGGATCATGGTCCCAGAGACCGGTGTCATCATGAATAATGAGATGAATGGTAAGTTTCCCCACTTACACTAATTATTACGAATCTGGGGCTGACTCTTTCCTTCAGACTTTTCTACTCCAGAAAGTCGACCCAATTCTCTCGGCTTCACTCCCTCGGAGGCAAATTTTGTTCAGCCTGGCAAACGCCCGCTTTCTTCTATCTCGCCAGTTATCGTAGAATATCCCAATGGGACCGTTTTCCTCGCTCACGCCTCCGCCGGCGGCATTAAGATCGCCACCGAAGTCACTCAACATCTCTGGCATTCTATCGATCACGGTATGTCTCCAGCCGAAGCCCTCGCCGAGCCTCGCTTCCACGACCAACTTTCTCCAAACACTGTCGTTTTTGAGTATGGAAGTGAAACTTATAGTATCAAGGGATATAATAACGAGACCACTGCTTTCTTCAAGGAAATCGGGGCTAATGTTACTTTCATGGATGTTGGATCCACTACTGCCCAGGCTTTGAGGAGATTAGGAAATGGTACCTTTGAGGCCGCCGGTGAGCCAAGACAGTTGAATAGTGGTGGGTTCGCTATCTAAACTAGATCTGAATTTGGCTCGAAATGTCTTCATCGGCGAAAGATGTGCTTTCGAGTGTGAACTGTATTCTCAATTTAGACATATTCTTCGGGGAGTATCTCCCTTTTCTTAAATGTATATGATTTGATTACATGTATTATCCTACCCAATTAATTATAATGCCTGTTGATATTCAAGAATATTCTTGGTTAGCTGGATAGTTGTAGTTTAAGTACAAGTAAGAGAAGAAACGATTACGCTGATTTCAAAGTGGTAAAGCGAGAACTGTGAAATAATAAAGGGGTTATTTAATTTCTACATTACTTCCTCATCCAATAACTATATTTGCCTATAGAATCCGAGACTTCCTCAAAAAACTCCCTACCGATAGATTACAAATTACATCGAGGGATAAGAATAATTTTACGATGAGTGAGAACGATGACGAGCCTCATAGTAAGCACGAAACGAATATATATATATATATTTTTATCGACATTTACCGCAGCAAAAGGGGACACCTCCGAATAATGGAGTAGAATATTCATATCTCGGTCCGAGTCTTTGGGCACCTTGCTCCTCGTGTAAAAAATCCCCATCCTACTTTAGCTTCTATAATTGAGGATATCCAATCTCGAATTTCCGTTAAATTTCGGGGACTATTAAATTTATAATTCTCCTTAATCGAGGAAAAATATCGCGGGATATCTGAGCAAGTGCCAGTGTCCAGATTTATAACTCTCCAACTAGAAGCTTTGCTTTTTGATATATCCTATATCCGTATCTTAAAGTCGACATCCATTTTATAGCATGGGGTTCTTAGTATTTTAGGGGAGATGTGGGGGAAAAATATCACTAACTTAATTAGGCACTTAGAAAATGCGCGAGCCGTACTGCTGACTAACTTTTTAATCAGTGCTAAGGAAAGTGTCGATATGCTATAGCGGGGGAACCAAGGACACGAATCACTCTGCGCTCATGTAGGACGCAGCCTGATTGTTATATTCTTGATTCGTAGTTGATATATTAGTTCATGCCATGGTGTTGATGCTTAAGTATGCTATGCAGCAACCCATGGTCATGTGATCTACTAAGCTAGTCCTAATTGAGTCGGGTCGCTACTGATCGCATATCGATTCCCATAGCGATTCCCAACCGTATCAACAGAAAGGAAGAAATTAAATAGTATCACCGAATATATAGTCGAAACTAAGGATCCCAGTCAGAGAAGAAAATTAAACTAATCATTTGGTGCGACTCTACTGCGCCAATCTTTGGGAGGTATATAGCTCTAGATATGGCCCCTACTGCCAATAATCACTTAGAAAGGCCTACTGGCCCAATGGCAAGGCGTTGGACTTCGAAGACCGCAAGGTTAGGAAGGCACATCCAAAGATTGCAGGTTCGACCCCTGCGTGGGTCACAATAAGAGATTAATCTTTTGCATTTTGTTGGGCTGTTTTAAGATACTTCAACTCAACGGTTATCGTTGATGTTTGCTTTTTGTCGGGAAGAGCCAGTGGAAGGCGATTTAAGCGAGCTCTGAATATGCAGGGTTTATGACGAGGAATGGAACATCTTCTTTGTGATCTTGGAATTGAACCTCGTAAATACCTCATTTAGGTAAGTAGCAATGAGTAGTAAATCTTTGCAGATCAAAGACTTAGCCACTAACATCAACATAGCCATCCCCCCTTTAAATCACCCTTAATAGATTCCCCCATCATGCGGCTTTTCAAATCTATTCCCACCTGTCCGATCTTTACAATCCAAATAGTTTATCCACCCCTTCTCTGTCCATTCCCTCAGATCCAATCCTTCCTGACCACTCTCCAAGGTCACAGCATTAATACTCAAATAACAGTTTTCCGGCTTCACTCCTTCTCTAATCGCACTCCAAACCTTCGTCTGTTTCCCCTCGATCTCAACCTCCCTCACTCCCCCCTCTCCCTCGAATCCAAAACATCTTACTCCACATTTCGGACAGAAATACCAGTGGATTTCATTCTTGAAGCATGTATAATCCGAGAGCTCAGTTGTGGGGGAGAGAGGGGAGAGAAGGAGAAAGTCGTTTCGCTCGTCGGGGACACGGAGATGGAATAGGTTCATTTTATGGCAGGTGCTGCAATTGCATTTGCGGATTCTTATTGTGGTTCTTGGGTCGATGTTTGGCTCAAGAATTGGAGGAAAAGTCAGGTACGTTATGTATTGAGTAAGGCCGCAATGGCAAGAGCCATGGTAGGGTCGGCGATGCGAATCAGGGGAATTAATAGGGCCCGTCTCTGTAGGTTTAGGGTCAGGTGCCATTTTGCAAGAGTACGATACTAGGATGAACGATTAGTTGTGTTTTGGTAGCTGAATTTTGTGCTTACAAGAGTATTCCTTGTGGTTAGGTGCAGGAATAATTGAGAGTACTGGGCGACGCGTTGTTTTATATAGGCAAGGCTAAAATAAATTATTTCTGTCTATTCCTTTACCTCTAGATTGCGACCAAGAGTGGACACAGTTTACTGAAGGGGAAGCTGTAACGTTTAACCAGGGGAATGGACATCCAATGAATTGCAATGAAGCGTGATAGAATTGTCTTATCTTCAAGGTTTGCCATTCCACAGTAGTCTACCGTGCCGGGCAGCGTCACAATGCATGTCAGCTAGGGTGATAACACGTCCAGCTCTGGGTGAAGATGTTGACTGAAAGGCGTCGTGCTACGGGGAAGGGATCTATCTATGTTGACACGTGATTGCGCCCTGCCGAAGATCACCCATCCAAAAGTGATCATTAGCGTCTCCAATGTGTCAGATGGCTGAAAGGCCGATAGATGACAATAAAACACCTTTAAAAAAAAGCTTCCCAGGGTCCAGCAAATTGTTTTGCTTATGGATTAAGTAAACAGGAACGGGAGAAATGTCAATGATGATGATAAGTTAAGTAGGGCTTATGGATGCATGCTGTTTCTGCCCTCTTCACGAAGTCGTGAAGAATGCAGCTCCCATTATAGTCATTCTGTACTCTCGCCTTCTTAGATTTCGGGCCAAATTAGAAATAGTGGTTACCAAGAAAGACTTCTAATGGGCAGAGCTCTTTCAGTGGTGAACTCTTCATACTTGGCCAAGAAAGGAAGACATGGAGAAAAATGGCCTCACTTTTCGTTTTCTGCCATTACGATGGGAATTATATTGGGGGCGGTACACTCTTTAAAGTTTAGCCTTCCTGTCTTTATAATTGCGATCATTAATTTCGAAGGCACTGGAGGCATAGTTGAGCCGTATCTGCGGCAAATTGCTACTCTAGCTCGAGCAGCGAATTACACGAATACTCTGGGCTACGTATCATAGGATGGATTGATGCATGGGAACTCAGAGGAAAGTGTCCGCTACGCTTTGATGCAAGAGGAATTCTGGTTCGGAATTGTCATACAAGCGAACGCTACCAATGCAATGGACCACGCATGCCAGACTAGAAATATCAGTTACGATCCAACGGGTTCGGTACATGTTATTTATGAGGAGGGCAGAGATTCTCTAGCTTTCGACGAATTTACACTTCCTGCTGCCATTATATTTATGAACTCATTTGTACTTTCGTTTGCACAAAATCATCAAAGAGGAAGCTTTGATGCACATACTGGGAATGTTGCTGCCTTAACAAGACAGGCTGAGAATCCGATACCAATTTCTTATTCACTTTATAATACCGCTCCATGCTCGCCCTTGGCCTCGCAGTCGAAAACGTAAACACTATTCTTAGTCCCCCTTTCACACCTGTCTTTTTTGTCTTTTAGGTAATTGGTAATGTTACGACGTTTATCATATAGAGTTGTCAAATAATTTTTATCTGTGGGGGTTAGCTTGGCCTTTGAGATATGATTTTCTTGGAGCGAAGGCATTACTTTTTGAGATGAAGAATTTGTTAGGGTTATATTTTAGAGTATTAATCGTGTAGGTAGTAGTTAGTTTAGCTTTACAGCCCTTTACTATTTGGGTACAGTTGAAGAGAGAGAAGGGTCATTTTGAGAAGAACAAAAAGGAGAGTCTAGTGAGGGTTTATGGAAAGGAGGGAGGGGCGTGAAATGGAAAGAATGTGAGGAAGGATTGCGAGATACTTGCGCTTTCACATGCAGGCCCCGAATGCGTTTTAGCAAAACATGTTGTATGATACGTTTTTTGCCGTTCGGGATGCATTAAGACTACATCTTATAGTGCCCCATGTGATTTATTTGCGTCTTTACTCGACTTTTGCCTGACAGGCTTCAAGGTGCTCTATTGTGCTGTTTACAATTATTCTCTTAGCTGAGTCATGCGACATTCTTTTGCAACCACTCCTCCCACTGCTCAGCTGTGAAGCTAGAGCTGATGCCATTTTCGACGACACCATCAAATACGACGGTCGGAGTGACATGAACACCCTGCATCCTATTCATCTTGACCAATACTTTTAGCTCATTGGTAACCCCGTTCCCTGTATTCAGGCTTCCATCCGCATTTGGTTTGTCAGAAATCCAAAGGAGTTTCAGCATCTCTTTCTCGTCGATGCCGACTGAACCCCCAATTTTGGCTAGTCGTTCATAGGTCTTGTTCCGAGTCTCATTGACAACGTTGACATCGTAGAATGACTTTGCGTCATCGAAGAGAGCCTGGGAGGTGGTTAGAAGGTGAAGCATTTAGAAATCCAAGCCAATTTGGGGACCTGGATAAAGGTAATTTACATACCTTGCTGAAATCAAAAAACTTGTTTGGTTGTAGCTTGAGAACAGCAACACCGGCTTCATGAGTGAGAGTTGAAGAAGGATGCCAAGGTTGAATTTGCTGTCTGAACAGAATTTGGACTTTGTTGGAGTAATTCTGTTTGATCAAAGGGAACACGGATGTGTAGACAGTGTTGAACATCTTGGCACTGAAGGGGCAGACATAATCAAGGTATAGCTCGAGTGTATGAAGTGTAGGAGCGCTGGAGGCCGAGAATTTCTGGCCGGCGAACTTTGGAGCTAATGCCATTTTGATACGAAAGAGGTAATGTGACTAGCTTGAAGATGATATGGAATCAAGGCAACGATGAGAGAGGAATGCAGGAGTATAAGTACGAGGGGTTGTAATCATTGATGATGACGTATCAGCACGTGAATATCGGCGTGAGGGTATTTGCATTCATTCAATGCATTGGCTTGTGAATTCGTGATTTGTGACCGTATTAAAATTAGGAGTGGATCCCTTTCTAAACATGTCTTCTACCAAGCTTGGATTTCTGGCATATGGAAAGCCGTCCAGGTCCCTCTTCCGATACCCTTGTGTTGCCGTTGCTCGGTCGCTGACAAAGCATCTTGATTCCAAACCGTCTCGAGGTCTGGCCAACTTCAAATTTTGGCGGGGCCACAGCAACAACCTCCCACTTAGAAATCAACAGCCGGCCAGAACCTTCCTGAATATCCTTACTCTCCAACAATAGCCTCATAAAGCCCCCTTCATTCCACAACTCGGTTCAAGAAAAGGTCGAACAAAACACCGTCAAACTGTTTTCCTCCGCTTTCAGAAGGACTTTACGCTCGGGTACCTCAGGATTCTCGATTGCGGCTGCAGCAAGTTTCCAGCATAGACCTACAGTGAACCAGAATACAAGTGCGAGCTCATTAGCTAGGAGTGTGGAGAGAAAGATGCATAGCAAGGTTGTTAGTGAGTGAACCCTCTGTTAGAATGTCTCGTGGCGTCAAGGCGCAGGGCAAGCTGAAGGAACCGTTTGGACATGTGCTAACTGCAATGTAGTTATTGGCTCCGGCCCTGCGGCGCATACTGCTGCTGTCTACCTTGCGCGAGCCGAATTAAAGCGTGAGTGGGATCAAGTAGACTATATTTAATTGGTGCTAACATGCCATAGCTGTGCTTTATGAAGGGTTTCTTGCAAATGGCATTGCGGCGGGGGGTCAATTGACTACAACTACGGATATTGAGAATTATCCCGGCTTCCCAGATGGAATTGGAGGATCGGAATTAATGGTATATCGCTTTTCACAAAATTTTGCAGTTCAGCAGCTGACATTTTCCAGGATGCCATGCGCAGACAATCCGAGAAGTTTGGTACCCAAATCATCACCGAAACTGTTGCCAAAGTTGATCTTTCCCAACGCCCCTTCAAATACTGGGCCGAATACGAAGAAGATAGCGAACCCCATACCGCAGATGCAATAATTATCGCAACAGGTGCTTCAGCCCGACGACTAGGTCTAACTGGAGAAGAGAAATACTGGCAAAATGGAATATCGGCTTGTGCAGTCTGCGACGGTGCCGTTCCAATTTTTAGAAACAAGCCATTGGTCGTTATTGGGGGAGGAGATTCAGCGGCTGAAGAAGCCATGTTTTTGACGAAATACGGATCTCATGTCACTGTCTTGGTACGGAGGGATGTTCTGAGGGCGTCGAAAACCATGGCTAAGAGACTTGTAGCGAACAAGAAGGTCACGATCAAATACCATACGGTTGGCCACGAAGTGAAGGGGAACGAGAAGGGGTTGATGAGCCATATGGTTGTGAAGAATGTGCAGACTGGAGAACTCGAGACGATGGAGGCTAATGGACTGTTTTATGCTGTTGGGCACGACCCAGCGACTGCACTGTTCAAGGGCCAGGTCACGACTGATGAGGATGGATACATTGTTACGAAGCCTGGCACAAGTTTGACGAACATCGAGGGTGTCTTTGCTGCAGGAGATGTGCAAGACAAGAAGTACAGACAGGCCATAACTAGTGCCGGTAAGTTTCTCCCCTACTTCCATGCCCGTGTACTTGAATTTAAAATTACTAACCATGTCTAGGTTCTGGATGTATAGCTGCTCTTGAAGCGGAAAAATTCATTGCGGAGCATGAAGACGATGTTGAGGACCCTCTTGATAGAGAGAAAGGTGCGAGAAAGGGGAGCAGTGTTGTCGTCCCTGAATATAGATCAAACCCTTTACTATAGAAGTTGATATTTCGGATGTTAGGTAGCTTAGGGGAAGATTCCATTCTCCTAGGAGATATTTGATGAGCATAGCGAGGAATAGAACGCGATTGTCTCTTTTTCTCATCCCTTGTTGGAGATACCGTAGGGTGCTAGAACTTTACTGAGCATAAAAATGTGAAAATAGACATCATGTGATGACATGCCAAGTCGTCGCGTTGAGGCGGACTGAAGGGCCTATTCCTTCCTTCCAGGTAGGTTCTAAGTAACAATGAAAACTATCTAGTCATTCTCATCTCTACTCTATCATCTTTCACCAAGCGACCTATACCGTTTAGCCTCAAGGACACTCATTTATCGTGTTGACTTGAAACTTCGTTGCGCCTGGGGATTTATTCTTTGTTTGCCCCCAAATTGAGATTATAGCAGAAGCCCTTGTTTATCTTAAGATATTGACAAACCTTGTCCGATAATACAAAATTCCCGAACATCCAGCGATATATATAAAGCTCAATCCACACCCGGAAGAATTCTGTGATCTTACTTACTCGAATCTTACTTTCTGGAATCTCGCTTTAATCATGTGTGGAAAACCACTAGCCGAGAAAATTACTTCAAGAGAGCCTGGATACTGTAGCAGAAGCAAAGGAGATACGGGGAACAGGAAATGTGTAGCACAAATCAGGACATCTTCTAAAACGTGGGGTTGGCCGTTGAGTCCTATGATGTCTTCCCAGGCACTGACTAACTTCTGACACATTGGAATCCATCGAAAAATATCAGCAGGCCGTGCTGCTGATGCCTAGCCATGCAACCCCTCTTTGTAACCTATCGGCTGTACAGTCCAGTATAAGATCGGGCAATACTCACAATGTAATGCTTCAGCTGAAAGGACTTTGAAGTCCTACACGACACTACAGTTCAGAAACCCGAACTACAACTCTTGAAAAGCTTCAACTGTATATAAAGAAAATCACATTATAAAGGATTTTCTGAGTCGGAGCAAGTCGGGAAGAAATTTGTCATACTAGGTAATGTTTCTCGATATCGGCCTATTTTTGACTTTCACTGACCTTGTGCCCCTAGGAACTCCGCCGTCGACTGTAGGCTACGACAATATATCATCTCCCTTCGGCGACAGCCTCTGCCTAGCTCGAACTCGAAATAATGTCATTCCCTCTCACTTTAGGGTATGAGATAAGCCCACCATGTCCAGATAACACTTATTGTCATCTGCGAAGACGAAAAGAAGCCGGCTTTCTCGAAGCAAGATTACCACTTCACAATTATCAATGTCAACGACTGTGGTCTTACAAGAGATCTCGTCATTCCGTCATTCTATTATTCCTCTGCGAACTCATCAAGTTGAACACTAAGTTTTAGATATACTAGCTACGATGCTATTTATTCATGTACTGTACACGCCAGTAATGACGCATGTGTTTGCGTTCTTTCGGATTCATGGATTAACTACGGAGGTGCTAGTGATAAAAGAGGCCAACATCTCTCAGACACTCAGTATATCTGACAGCTCGACTGTCATTGGCCCTGTTACAATGAAGCTGGCATATCTTGATTCGCCCCTACAAGTGCGACCCAAAATACCTTCCAGATGTTTGTTCGATAAGGCACTCTTCTACTCAGTTGCTGTACCACTACCGTCTCAAAGAAGCATGACTCTAAGCTTTTCAGCCCACTACGGCAGTGGCCCAATTGCTCACTGAACAAAAGATTTATTAACCACATTGAAGAGTATTGGCGTTTCAAGCTACTCTTATTGACATAGACTAGTATGATTCATCAAGCAACAAGTGCGGTAGTAATATTGGTTGTGATCCTTTCGTGAATGGGGCACTCTTTGGAGATAAGTCGCTATCAAGTCAATCTAGGAAGCCTTTGCATTTATGCAGGTACTTTGCCCCTTTTTTTATTGCAAACGGTATCAGCTGAGTGAACGACTCACGGTGGAGGCTTATGTTAACAATTACATTAATGTTACCAACATAATTCGTTTCAGAGTGGGTTGTGGTCCGATCACAACAGCTAAAGAGCTCCGGCACTTCTGCTCAAGCACCATACTACGAATACCTTAGCGACGACAGACACACCAGATTATAAAACAGCGTCGAACCCCTTATCCCCGACTATTAATGCATCGCGGAGCAGAGTACCCTGAAGCAGCCAACCTAAATTAAGGTGTGCACGGCAGAGGGATACCATAACATATGGGCAATTACACCAGGGATCATCTTGATGCCGCCTCAATATTTTTCAAGTCTGCTTCCACGGATATATTTTAGTAAGTAGTTCTATCCCCGCTTTTAGAGACTTGCTGTATCTTTCAACGGGAAAGCCCAAGAAATCCAAAGTATTGTCTTCTCGACTCCATCAAACCGTTTTCTTCTGGATGATCAACCATTCGCACTTGTTAGGATATCCATCACATGTGAGTATTGTTGATCCCCTTTTTACAACCGACATTGTCATTCCTCAAGTCTGGGCCCCCTCCCACCAACTTTCCATCATACACCTCCAATCAAAGTGGACATTGTGCTGACTGTGGTCGGTGGTTGGATGAGAAATCTCCATTGCGAAAAACAAAGGCCCGCGACTACCTCGAAATTCACCATCTAGCATTAAAGATGTTAATGAACTCACCCGGTGAAAGCACTTTGTGTGAAACTGCTTCTCACGAGAAGAGTCCCCTGTCGGGACTTTTGAGCCCCGTCTCCTGGTTGCTTTACCAAAAGCCTCGATCATACTCCGTACATCAAAACAAGATCTTTAATTTCTCATTCGCTTTACCAAACAGCAGGCCGTGTGGAGACAACACTCGAAAGTCAGCGCACTATAATCTAGTATCCTGGAACTTTGAAATAATTGACATGATTAGTGCAGAGGCTTGTTCCTATTTAGATGAAGTGGACCGCCGTTTTAGATGTGATCTATATGACAATTTTCGGAAAGATGACTCAATTGTGTGGAGTACAGCCACTTAGGACGCCAAGAAGAAATAAGCCACTGCCTAGATGCTCGGAGGTCTTATGCGGATGATAAGCGACCATTTATTTGTCTGCTCTTTCTATAAGATTGACACTTAGACACTTATTCGGCCGAAACCATTTCGTGTCACTTCTCTTGTAAAGAGGGACCGGAAGTAGATCGAAGAAGAACACCAGGGAGGTTGGAGCGAGTGCTCTGAAATTGATTATGATAGGGCTCTTTGAGAATTAAATTTTCGAAGTCAATTTCATTCCGTTTTTTCTGCGAGTGCGGATTCTGCAACACTCAATTCTGTCCGCGGCCAAGATTTCAATGTTTGTATGACAGATTCAGCGTTATTATTTTACTATTCTGCTTGTTCTAGTCGAGTTCGCCATAATGGATGTCCCACAACGATATTGCATATTATAAGCGCATATTCCATTCAGAGCAGCCTGACTTCGTTTTTCCTTTTGCAATCCATTGTTATGTACATGTTCCGTGGCCGGGATCTTGCCGAGATTAAGTTAACCTAGAGAGAAACAATTCCAATATTTTATATTTATTCCCTACGTATGGAATTCCGTACAGAAAATATGCCTAGCAGGGCTAGTGGCCTTGTTTTGATAAATCCGAACTTGTTCGTTCGAGGCCAATTATTAAGTGTTACTCGTATCATGAGTGTCTTCCCAACGCCGCCTCTTTCTGCTTGGCTATTGCTTTGCTGTCTGCCCTTCCGAGTCTTAGTGTTTTCTCGTCCCGAACTGAGCTCTCAGTCGTATCACTTCTTTATCGGCTGGATAATTGAACCGCATCATGTGATGTGGTCGTAACAAGGAGCTGAGGCAGCCGTCGAGGCCCTGGTCCTCGGATATGGCCGTCTTTAGGGGACTTCAGGACTATGCATAGATATACTTATCTTGCGTGTGTGGGGTTACAAATTGCAGGGAGTGAGCTCGGTGAGCGAAACAGCTGAGGAATTCGGCTCTTTTCTATTTTTGATATCCAATGAAATCATTATTTTGGCCCCAAGAGGCGTTCGAGGGATCGATGTTCGTTTCATGTTTGACTTTACCTCATTGCACTTTCGGGTCATTTGACACTGCACAGTCGGATGCCTTGAGATAGTTCACTAAAAATCCAGACAAAGTAAACTATGAGTTTTACCGTGGACCTCATCCTAAACAAAATGTCTGCAAAGCTTATAAGCCAGAAAGGGTTTGCGTCATTTGGATATGCAAGGCCTTGAATTATGCGGGGGAGGGTAAGTGCTACGCGAGGCTGGAAAAAGCAATACACCCTTAGAGGGGCTAGACAGCTGGACCACTTGCGAGCAAGAGAGATGGTTAACGCTAAGTCTCATTGAGAAATGATTGGGGCTATGCTCTGCCCACATATTGCACAGCCTCGGTCTCTATGTTAATATACTCTCATTCTCCTCATCATTTTGAAGAGGCTTGCAATGCGATTTGAAATATCCTACGGAAAGTCAACTGCTCGAGTACACTTCAAACAATATTCGAAAGTTCATTGTAGATACCGTGCTGCTGAGGCACACCTCATTGGTGTCTGCCTAACACTTTGCTTTTTCCGAGATGCCTCCAGGGAAGATACGATGAGGACCGAGGGCAGCTGCCATCCTCCCAAGGGCAGCCATCCGGGAGGTAAGCAGTTAGCACCTCAGTCACCAGACACTTCCCATCCTGCGGCCGGCATGGACGAATTCGGTATTCGGTCAACACTCGAACGCATTATTCCCAAACTAGCTATATAAGATGGTTCGCAATCTTGGCCCCATCGGCAAAGAGGTGAAGCGATGGCGATAAGGCAAATTGTTTGACACGCACTCACGGTTCAGGGCGGACAGTTGCTAATGGTTGAATCCAGGCTCGGTCGATCAGAAAGCTGGATTGGGGGAGAATTACCTTACACGTTCTTACTGGGTAACACCTGTTCCGGCGTCTTGGGGAGCCCAACGACTGGGCATGGGTGTTCGTGATGGCTGCACCGTCCTTAAGGTACGACGGCATTTCTGGTATGCGGGCGGTCCTGGATTCGTGGATGTCTCTAAAGGACGGGATATGAAGTTGGGATTGCATCTTTTGATCCCCCGACCTACATTTTCAAGTAGACGATTAACTCTCGGATTCTTCGCTCCCGTCAACCAGCACAATTTGGACTCCACCAAGCACTCGTTCTTGCTGCAGGCATACAATCAAATTCACAATGTTGCACTTCCAAACACATCACCAACCTGGAGGGGGGACTCCGCAGCCATCCTTCCAGCCTCAAATGATTGTAGATGGGGAAGGCGTCGAACAGTTCACAGACTTGAATTTCAATGTGCAAAATTCAAGAGATCAAAACCAGCTCAGGTAAATACTGCGCCACTTCCATTCTGACCTTGCTAACATCAGACAGTCTCCAAGTCCCTCGTTACAATGATTCGCAGGGTCGTTTCCTTGTCTGGGCTTCCTCTAAGCGCAACAACTCTTCTAGCATTGAACCTACCCAAAGTCGCACTTGCCCCCTAATAGGATGCGAACGTCAATTCCCGACTCCTGACAGTATGCTTCAGCACCTTTTGGAATGTTCAAAACTCTCAGACGGTCTCTATCGATGTACCTACTGCATTTCACCTCAGAAGCTTGATCATCACGTAACTCATGCTTACCTCTCACACCCACCACCAAAACGGCGTCTTTCTTCAGTTACGAATCCGCTGAGAATTGCGAAGCGACTTTTTTCCCACCACAAAGAAAAGGCCCGTTCCTTTGGGGATGTATCCTCAGTACAAGGTCCTGCCCAATGGCGTTCCCAGTTTGAGCCAACAGATCCGACCTACAATTACACGACAAACATATATAGCCCTGATGACATCTCAGCCCCTTGGTCAGTATACGAGATGTCTGCATCTTCAGAGCCTACCGAACTCCCTAATGATGCATCGCCAGACACCATTGCATTTCCATTAGGTACTATATCGGAACTCGGCAATGAGAATACTCCAAGTTTTAGCTACGCCGAATTGGAAGGCGGGTTTAGACCTATGATGGCCACGAAATCTCAAACGCCCCTGGAAACAGTCAACGAGAAATCTTATCACTCTACATCCCTTGAGAATATAAATAATGCGCATTTTGGTCGTCGTTTCGACACACATCACCGTCCAATAAGGCGCACATCATTCAGTCCGCACCAAATACCACAAGGAAGTCAGTCATCATTTAATACGCAAGGCTACACGCAGACAAGCCGAAATGCTATGTCTTCACATCATAGTCCAAACTTCCGTGAAAATAGTTTCTCAAAAGAAAACATGAGTTTCGTATCTCGACTAAACCGAAGCCGAAGCCCTACCTCGATGACAAGAAATCCTACCATCTCATCAATAGGAAGCGGGGAAAGTTTTTCGTTAATGGATGGTTGTGTAAGTCCCATGCCAATGACTCGAAAGTCGACGGTGTCTGAAATATCGACTCCACCAACTCGAAACTCATCATTGCCAAATGTGAATTTCGTTGCCCCCCAATATGGAATTGGGAATAAGCAGCATTTCGGCTCATTCTTTCCTGAAAATGAAGAAACTATGATTTTTGATGAGCCGGAGGCGATGGAAACGGACATGTTGGCGGAACTAGATGGGGATGAGACTTTCAAGACTATGGAATATACTCCAAAAAAAGCTGCACCTGCAGCCCTCCCGGGAATCCTCGAAGACTTGTTTAAAATCGATCATGCCGATTTGGATCGGGCGCTTTTCGACCTTTCTCAAAAGCAAGTCCCCTTTCCAGAACATAATTTGGAAATGATAGGAACTCCTGAAGGGCGTGCTGGCCTACAAAATCCCTCCTCGAGATTCCAACCCCAACCAGCTCGACAGGACCGCGACAATATCTGGCATGTGAATGATGTGGATTGGGAGAAGTTGATTTTGGAATGTAGTAAAAACCAAGAACATCCACCACCGCAAGAAATTTTACAGAGGACACCAAATGCAGAGGTGACGGCAACTCCTGAAAGACAGTCAAGTCAACAAATTCCTTCTCAACCCCATCCAACCCCTGCTCAAGTTTCTCCACCACAAGATTCTTCGAGCCCACAAACTAGTCTGGCATTCCCCCCCAAATCACGCACTCGCAAGAGAAAGCGAAGTCCAAAGCGTGCACCGACACCACAAACTCAAAGCCCACTCAATATACCTCAACCAATTACACCTCCACCTCCACCTCCATCTCCATCACTACCTTCACTAGTACCACAAGCTCCGCTTCAGCCCCAGTGCTGTCCTCGTTGCGGCCACTCCCCAACTGGAAAAGACATCAACAAGCGCTCTAACTTAATGCGTCACATTAAAACCTGCAATCGTGTTACTCCCTCCCTCCCAAATACTATAAGTAGGCAAAAAGTACTAGTCAAATTGCATAAATGCCTGGTTTGCGGAAAGGGATATGGAAGAAGTGATAATTTACTCTTTCATCAAAGAGTCAAGGGACACTTAGATGGTGTGCATGGGGTGGAATTAGATGTCGAGAGTTTGAGTCCAAGGGAAGTTGCCGAGGGAGAGACAATTGATGGTTTTAACCTGAGCCCGTCGTCAACCCCAGTTTCGGAGTCTAATTTTGGTTATGGCTTTGGGTTGAGAGAGGAGAGAGCGGAGAGCGTTAGATGACATTGTGGATGAATCCATTTTTGGACTTTCAAGCTTGAGGCATAGTTTGGAAATGAAAATGAAGAATCTCTAGCGGAACTATGGATTCTCAAAGGACCTCTCTGGAAACTGGTCGAGCATTTAAGAAAGGACTGGATACTTTTCTGTCTCAGCTCTTATTATTAGTTTGCTTACTTCTTCTATACATTTTAATCGAATTCGTTTGAGAATTCCCACGCAGGGCGGTTATCTGAAAACAGGTTGAAGAATTAGCAGGCTATTTAATGATAATACAAACCATGACATTCAAAGTACTAAAAGGAATAACTTGTGAAACTTTCCCCTAGCTAAAGTGGATTTTGCGAATATTGTCGTGAAGTGATGGCAAATCGAATTGATACCAAACATCTCGAAAAGCCCAAAATCACCAAAAGTACCCAGGTAGTTGCAACTGGCCTCACTCCCAATCCACACCCCCAAATCCCTCTTCAAAAGATCTCACCAAAAAACCATCCCCCCTCTCTCCCAAACAAGGTGACACCGACCGCCCGCTTCCTGCCCTCCGCTTACCCCAGCCCGAGCCACTCACCCCAACCACCCTGAAAAACCGCCACCTGCAGCCCTGAAATCTATTTTTATCCCCTTCCATCCTTCCCCCCCAAAAAACGGATTTCATAATCAGGACCTGAGAGTGCGGCTCTTACTGTAGCCCCCAACCTACCACCACACACACCTTTTCACGACGAACCCTGGAGATCGTACCACCTGCATCCGACGCATTACATACCCCTTGACCACCCGTCAACTCGTTCCTGAAAAATGCTTCGTAGCTGGTGTGTGAGGCGGTATCCTTGCTGAGGCCTAGATCTTTTGGTTTTCTTGGTTGGTTGTTTGGTTGGCTGGCTGGTTGGCGGGATTGTACATGTTCTCCTTTTTTCGGATTTATCCGGATTTGTTGATTTTAAGGAAGACATCCATGGAGAGCAGATCGGGGACAGTTACTGACGGATGGATTCGTTGGCTGGCTGGCTGACAGACTGACTGACTGAGTTATCGTACCCACGGGATTTCCCCAATACCCATGCCCTATACCTACCTCAACCCCTTGTCCAGCGCCCTTTTTAACAACTCTCTTTTCGTCTCGTTTAGTTCTCTTCCGTCTCACTGTAGTAAGGACTTCCTCCCTAAACATTCCACTCAATACCCCAGTCTCTACTCCCCATCAAATCCCACCCCCTGTTCAACGTCCCATCCCACCCTATTCCATCCCAATCCGTTACCAAGATCCTCGCTTCGTTCCCCTCTCTCTCCCTCTCCAGTCCTTACCAAATATACTAAGGACGTACTTCGTAATCACAAACACCCTCTCAACCCCATCCCATTCCAAAAAAAGAAGCCCAAGAAAAAATTGAGGACCAAAAAACCCCAACCTAATACTTAAACCCGACTTTCTCTCCTCTTCCTGAATCCAAGGGACGAAGCACGTATTTATATCAGAGGAGGGTATAAGTATTTGCCACAACCCCCTCTTCCGGGCTGTGCATTTTTTCTTGATATGCAGAGTTTATTGTACAACCCACACCAGTCAACATAGCCACAGCCACGATCAAACTACACAGCCTCGCACACTTTCCAAGATGTCGGGAACTAATACCCAAAAGTATGTTTGTCTTCTTCCTTCCGTGTACTCCGTACTTCTTCCCCTGCTTTAGCTTCGGGCTCGAATTTCTCGGTTGTACTTGCCTTATTTCCTCATTCAACTTTCACTTAATTAAATCTACATTTCAACGCCCCCTGTTTTCTACACCCTCTTTTTTCCTTCCTCCCCCATACGTACAGCTATAGCCACAATCACAATCGCAATCACAACCCTATTTCTCCCTCTCAAATCCAACGACTTCCCATTCCCACTCACCTTCTCTCCCCCTACCTCTACCTCTACCCCCACCCTTATACCCCAGATCCACAACCCCAACCAATCCTTTCCCCCACCCCACTCCACCACCTCCACACCTCGCACTAACAACCCCCCAGCAACTCATCCACATATCAACCCCCCCGACAACCCTCAACAAGACTAACATCCCAAAACCTCCATCGCCTCCCAAACCCCCCACATGAAAATCTCAAATACTACCTCCAACAAACCCAAGGACAAGGATTCGAACGTATACCACTTGGTCTTAGGAGAGATGAAAGGGAGGTGAGAGAGCGGTTGAGGGATTGGAATGGGGAGTGGAGGAGAGCTGGTGGTGGTGCTGGTGGTAGTTCTGGTGGGGGTTATGGTGGTGGGAGATAAGGGGTTGGTTTTTGAGGGCCTTGGGGGAAATGAGGGAGAGAAAGGGAAAGGAGGGGGGGGGGCGTATGGTTGATGGAGTTTAGGAGTACAGATTGAGGTGATGAGATTTGGAAGTCAGTTATGTGAGGGTTTTTTTCGAGGGGCTTGAGTTGAAAATATGGAGTTTATTTAGGTAGTGGGATTTTTTAAGTTTCAAGTGGGGTTTGCGGGTTACTTAATGGAGAGAACGGGGCTAGATGGTGGATGAGTTAAGAGGAACGGTGAAGTTTAATAAGACGGCGGTGATAACACTCTACAATCAAATATCCTGGGGACGGATACTCAAGATTGTATGGAGTTGGAAGAAATTGATCATTTAATAAAAAAAGTGCTTTGCTTAGACTCTGAAGTGATCTGATCGCAAACTATGAATGCTTACAAATAAATTGATATATGTGACAATTCTGAGGGTGATTTTCGTCCATTCAGTCCATACCTTCTTATGTGATGGCGTTCTACTTAGAATAATGCCGCTACAAGAAAGTTATAGAGGGAGTCCACGTCTCGGTTACCCGAATCGTGGCACCATACGACCCCGCTAATTTTTTATTTACTAAGGCTAAGGATGCCGGGAGTGTTTGCAGATCCTAAACGTACGATAGAACTGAGGAAGGTGGGTATAGTCCGCCGGGAAACCCGTACCAAGATAGAAACATTCAATGTGGGTCAAGCGGTATGTATTCTTCACTTCAAAACTTTTGCCTACTCTCAAAGGGTGACAGCACAGAAACTTCTCCACAACCCGGTGCAGCAATCCAACACAGAATATATGTAGTCTGTCACTCGAAGGGCATCGGGTATGGGGGTCGAAATTCGAAGCGATAGGGATCGTTTCGAGAGCTAAAAAGCGACAGTGAAGATGTCGGAACTAAACTTTGTTGTCAAAAATCAGTCGTTTGCCATGCCATTAGAAGAGGACGCAGAATGCGCCAACGTGTTCTCGAATTCCTCCAACCAAACCCATAAGTGACCAAGCAGAGTGCCTTGAAAATGCGTCGCGAGGAGAATCAGGAGGGAAATATCGACTCTCGTGGAGTATGTGGCAGATTGGCGGTGAATATCAAAAAGTGATTCGTGTGATATGAGATATTGAGTTCTCATTTCTAGTAGATAAGACGTTACGCTTCCTATAAACCAGTGATTTGAAACAGTAGGCGGTCATGAGTAAGCACGCGTCTGCAAGACAAACCGTTACCGTTTAAGTGTGCAGTCGACACTTGCAGCGTATGATCAAGGCGACGTTGACATCCAGTCTTGGTAGATCCCGATAGGGTTTGATGCGATGTGACCTTCGATCAAAGCTAGCAATGTGTTTGTTGATTGTGGCATTCCGAGACGGCTAATTGGGCCCCATATGAGACGGTGAAAGGGAGACACGAAGATCAAAGCTAAGTGCTGGCAATCTGATCTTACGATCTGCCTGCAATGAAAACCAGATAAGGGAGTATTACAATATATCGAAACAGACTTTGCAATGGCTCTTGCTGATGGTTCCTGTGAAAGTGAGAGAGCGAACGTGAGGTACAGAATAGCGGCTGTGAGGTCGCCACGATGTTCTTTGACGGTGAGACTTGGACAGGCCCACTTGCGGTTGCATCGGGAGTTATGCACGACTGGGACTACTTGTCGTTCAAGAAGTCCCTTCCGAGACGGTGGCTTCTGGGAGGCAGAAGAGCGGAGGCACGGTTGTGCATTGCAGGTGGCAATAGTGGTACCTTACAGCACGAGGAGGAGGCTGCCGTGCAGTGGAACCGCAAATCGCCTGATCGTTGCCAAGGCTTGCTGTGGCTGGGGGAATTAGGGTTCAGAAGAAGGGCGGTTCCGCCGCGGAGACCAGCGCCGTGATCTGATAGGTCACGTGTTGGGTGAGGCTCAACATCAGAAAACATATCAGGGTACATCGCGGGATTCAGGGAGACAAGCAGCATTGTGAAGAGGGCTTCCTGTCGCGTCGGCTGTCGGCTGGAAAAGCTGCGGAAGGAGTTCACCTGCGGTGGGTGAAACTGGGTGGCATTGGCGGCGCAATCATGGCGACGGCGGAAGTTCGTTCGCTAGCAGACCTGTGCTGCTCAACCGTCCTGTGTCATTCCGCCTCCCACCTGTCGGGCAGATTGAGATTCGACCCTTGGCGTGGCGTGGACGTCGCGGATGGTGTTTCTCTGGGGTGGAATGTTCGGCAGGGCAGCGGAGCGTGCGCGCTCGTGGTGAGAGGAAGACTGAGGATCGATATCCACAACTCGGTGGTATACGGTGCCTCGGACGTCGCGGCGGGGCGGATTCGAGGGCTCGAGCCGGCATCGAGTGTCGAGCTCAGCGTTCGGCGGGAGGATGGCGGCGATGCATCCGCGTGAGGCTGAAAGCGATGATTTGAGTTGTTGCGCCTGTCGTGGTGGTCCCGGTGAAGCAATGACCTGCAGCGGGTGGTACGACCCCCGAGGAAGGGAGGAAAATTTTCCAAAGAGCCGGTGTGGGGGTAGCAGCTTGGTGTGCATTTAGGCGCCGCCACAGAGCTCGGGCGCCATTCAGCCTTGTTACGAGGAGGGAGGAGCGCTGGGCCCTGCCTCCTAGCGCCCCACGGCGTGGCCTCACAAATGTCCTGTCCGCTGCGAAATCTAGTGATATCTTGTCTGATACCGCTGAAAATCTTCACCTCGACTCGGCAAGATTTGCAAAAATCCACTGCCGCAGCTATTACCTTTATAGTTTTGTCGGAGGGCCTGGGAGCAGTCCGCAGCGCCTCATCTGAGTCACTGGCCTCGTTACCAGCATGGAGCCAGCGATTGCGAGCAGCGATCCATCTCAGGATCTGCTGTGCCAGTGCCCAACGCGAAATGTCCAGTGGACGGCCGGCACAGACAGTCCAGTGCTCAGCGGCCAGGCCACCGCCCTCTGCCCTACGATACGCCCCTCGCGGGAGAGTAATCGTATCTCAAAAGCTGCTGATGGGTGGTATGCTCGCTGACGGCTCCGGGGGACGCTATCGCTGCTGGACCCCGATTGCACAATGGCGCCTGCAATCTCCGTGCACCATATCGCTGGCCGGATTTTTCTGGTCGTCGATACATCGCTGGAACGATTTTTCACATGACAAGCTGGGAAATGGCCCTTGGTGGCTCTGTGGTGGCTGCCACGTCCCATAGTTGAGCGGTCTGGCGCTGGGTGGCCTCTGCTTCCGGCGTGGGGCAGAAAGAGCAGCGCTGCCATGTCTCATTGCCTCACCTGCAGAGCAGATCTGCCCGGAGGGCACGGGCGGTTGTGCCTATTGGCACCTACTGGCAAATTGCGAGAAGGCGATGGATTATGGGCGTATTCGGGGGGGGTGCTGCGCGCAAGGAGACATGCGGTTGTTTGCTGATTCCTCTGGCGAGTGAAGAAAAAAAAGATCGTCCTAGAGTGGGCATGGAATGGCCTGGCGTGGCCGCCTCCTGCTCCGTGCACCCACTGGTCGCGGAGCACTGATGTCCATCCACGTCTGGGAGGGAGAGCAGACGGCCGCTGTGGCCGACGGGCAGGGCCGCAAGGTCTGCATCGTCAAGCCTCGTCCCTGAGCGCGATAGCCAGAGGCGGATATTTGGGGATATTTGGGGGGGCACTCGTACCTCGCAGTATTCTTAGACTGGCCCAGCTGGTGGTTGTCCACGCAGGTCACGACCCCCGGGGCTGTCCAGCGCAGATCCGCGTCGCTGCCCGCCCAGCATTTGCATCAGGCCATCTCCCAGACACCGCAATTGCACGTCTGGGACTTCACCATCCCAACGGACCATCTGGTCGCCAGTTCTGCGCCACCAGAGCTGTGCGCAGTGGCCTGATCATGACGCACCACGACCCTGGAGACCCTGGAATCCCTCTGGATAAGCCAAGTTTTGGCCCCCCCTAGCGAAGTACCCCTCCATGACCCTGGCGCCTGGAAGCTCTGGGCGTGCCCCTCTCCTCTCTCCCACGGCGAACGCCAACACGCCCGCCCCCATGGGCCTCTCGAGGTCGAGGTCGATAGCGATAGCGATGCAGAGGCCTCGAGCGTTGCCAGCCCACCCCGCCAGCAACTCTGGCAAGCTTCGGCCCTTTCCCTGGCCCTGAAGAGCCCTCCAAACCGTTCCCATCGTCATGGCAGGAGGAATCGGACCGCCGCTCTCTGGTCGAATTGGAGCCACACCTGGGTGTTTCGCAGCCCGGGCACGCAACAGCCTGATGCATCAGCCCACAAGTGAAGGATTGCTGGCTTCTTCTCGCATACGTGAGGCAAGGACCAACTGAAAGGCGATGTCGAGCAGAATTCGACCAAGAATCACACCACCTTTTGGCAACCTTCCCATGCCCACTCACAGCTACCCGTGCCAGGCCAAACCCACTCGTTCCAACACGGCCGTCCATTGTTTATCTGCCCCTCCAAAAATTCTCTTTAAAACAGAGCCCACCACCCACTGCCTCCCTCTTCCTTCTCATCCAAGCATCTCACTTCACTCCAACCGCAGACCTCACCTCTCAGGACCACGTCTGGAAGGCGCAGCAAGGACATCCTTTGTGCGCTTTTTCTCCTGCCCAACTACCAAACACTACCCCGCACTCTTCCGCGTGCGAGCCTCACCTACCCCGCCACCCTCTTCTGAATTTCGAGAGAAGAGAGATCCTCACTCGCAACCATGGCACCCAGTGTCGAGGCCAAGAGCATTTCCCCCTTCGGAATCGCTCGATCCACCGCCAAAGGTGCTCCTCTCAGCGCCGAGGAGCTCCGCAAATACGATGCTTGGTTCCGTGCCAGCATGTATCTCTGCTTGGGTATGCTCTACCTTCGCGAGAATCCCCTCCTCAGAGAGCCACTCTCCACCAAGCATCTCAAGGCCCGTCTTTTGGGCCATTGGGGATCTGATGCCGGTCAATCCTTCACCTGGATGCACGTGAACAGGCTGATCAAGAAGTACGATATTGATGCCCTCTTCGTTTCCGGCCCCGGCCACGGAGCCCCAGCAGTCCTCTCCTCCTCCTACATGGAGGGTGTCTACTCCGAGGTCTACCCCGAGATCTCCGAGTCCGTCGAGGGTATGAGGAAGTTCTTCAAGCAATTCTCCTTCCCAGGCGGTGTTGGCTCCCACGCCACACCCGAGACCCCCGGCTCCATCCACGAGGGTGGTGAGCTCGGATACTCCATCTCCCACGCCTTCGGTACCGTCTTCGATAACCCCAACTTGATCACCGTCACCATGGTCGGTGATGGTGAGGCCGAGACTGGTCCTTTGGCCACTTCATGGCACAGCACCAAATGGCTCAACCCCATTTGCGATGGTGCCGTCCTCCCAGTTCTCCATCTCAACGGGTACAAGATCAACAACCCCACTGTTCTTGCCCGTATCTCCCACGAGGAGCTCACCTCCCTCTTCATCGGTTACGGATGGGAGCCATACTTCGTTGAGGGTTCCGACATTGACTCCATGAACCAAGCCATGGCTGCCACCCTCGAGGAGTGTGTTCTCAAGATCCGAGCCTACCAAAAGCAAGCCCGTGACTCTGGAGTCGCTTTCCGCCCACGCTGGCCCATGGTTGTTCTCCGTTCCCCCAAGGGATGGACCGGACCTAGAACCATCTCCGGCAAGCTCTCTGAGGGTTTCTGGCGATCCCATCAAGTCCCAATCGCCGATGTTGCCTCCAACGCACCCCATCTCAAGCTCCTCGAAGACTGGATGAGAAGCTACAAGCCCGAAGAGGTCTTCACCCCTGAGGGAAAACTCATTCCCGAATTGGCTGAACTCGCTCCCAAGGGAACCAAGCGTATGTCTGCCAACCCCGTCGGTAACGGTGGTCTTCTCCGCAAACCCCTCCACATGCCCGACTTCCGTAAATATGCTTTGACTGGTATCAACCCCGGTGTCTCCTCCCTCCCCAGCATGAGCAACATGGCCGTCTTCCTCCGCGACATCGTCGCCCAGAATTTGACCAACTTCCGTGTCTTCGGCCCTGATGAGACTGAGTCCAACAAGCTTAGCGAAATCTACAAGGCTGGAAAGAAGGTCTGGATGGCTGAGTACTTCGAGGAGGATAAAGATGGTGGAAATCTCGTGATGGCTGGTCGTGTCATGGAAATGCTTTCCGAGCACACTTGCGAAGGTTGGTTGGAAGGTTACCTTCTCTCTGGCCGCCACGGTCTCCTCAACTCATACGAGCCCTTCATCCACATCATCGACTCCATGGTCAACCAACATTGTAAGTGGATCGAGAAATGTAACGAGGTCTCTTGGCGTGCAAAGGTCGCCTCCCTCAACATCCTTCTTACCGCTACCGTCTGGAGACAAGATCACAATGGTTTCACCCATCAAGATCCCGGTTTCCTCGATGTTGTTGCCAACAAGAGTCCCGATGTTGTCAGAATCTACCTTCCTCCAGACGGAAACACTCTTCTCTCAGTTACCGATCATTGCTTGCGCTCAACCAACTACGTCAACGTCATTGTTGCCGATAAGCAAGAGCATCTCCAATTCCTCGACATGGAGGAAGCCGTTGCCCATTGCACCAAGGGTGTCGGTATCTGGGACTTCGCCTCCAACGACCACGGAGAGGAGCCAGATCTCGTCATGGCATCCTGCGGTGATGTTCCTACCCAGGAATCTCTCGCTGCCACCGCTCTCCTCAGAGAGTTCCTTCCTCAACTCAAGATCAGATTCGTCAACGTCGTTGATCTCTTCAAGCTTATCTCCGACTCCGACCATCCCCACGGAATGTCTGACAAACAATGGAGACACATCTTTACTGATAACAAACCAATCGTGTTCAACTTCCACTCCTACCCATGGCTCATCCACAGACTTACCTACAAGCGTCCAGGTCAACTCAACCTCCACGTCAGAGGTTACAAAGAGAAGGGAAACATTGATACCCCACTCGAGTTGGCCATCCGAAACGAGACCGATCGTTACAGTCTCGCCATGGATGCCATTGACCGTCTTCCACAACTCCAGAACACCGCCTCAGGCATCAGAGAGAAGCTCCACAACATGCAAATCTCCGCTGAGAAGGAAGCTTTCGACAATGGTATTGATCCTAAGTTCATCCGCGAGTGGTCTTGGCCATATCCTAGAAAGGCATAGATGGTTATCTTGGGCCTTTCGGTTGGGGGGGTAAGAAAAGGGAACGGGGGAAAAGTCCTTTAGAGTGCGATAGAAGGTTACGGGAAATTCATCGAGTGGTATGAAGGGCGGGCGTCTGATTTTTTTGTGCATAACTTTTTCTGGGAATGAAAAATATCCACTTTTTGACTAAATATTTGATTCTTCTTGCTAAGTGATCGTGACATGGTGACTGCTTCGCTCTTAGTGGTTGATTTCTTCTCTTTTTTCATTCTTGACTTGGAGTTTTGATTGTTCTTAATTCTCGCCTTCTTGCAACTGATTCGGCCTCTCTTCGTCGAACGATAATGTTTTGATGGATCTTGATCCATGTCCTTCGTGGTTGATGGTTCCTAGAGAAGTTCTTGTCATCGTATTCACTTACTTGGTCATGGTTGAATGCTTCGCCATTCACATCCCTGATATGCGACGTTTCTTCAAACATCACCTTTGATCTGTTTCGATAACTGTGTCTTCATGCTCCTTTCAATCCATTCATGATTCATTTGATAGTCCCCGTGACCTCCGTACATAAACGTGACCATGACGTATGGGAATCCTCAAACAATCCCCATCTATTTTCTTTCACAAATAAAATTAAAAAAGACTGAAATAATTATTCTAGAATGTTCATCTGAGATCTTGATGCATTGCATTAAACGCAGATGTTTTAAAAAAAAAATTGAAGTTGGAAAGGAAAAGGGTCAAGGTCGGTATAAATAACCTTCTTTAGGTTTCGACGCTCGGACCAAGGGGATGTTTGGACTCGTCGTACCTTCCCTTTTCATATGGATGGTTTGATGGTTGGTGTATTGGCGAATCGTGATATGAGAAGTTTTTGATTTAGAAGGGGGGGGCGTGGGTTAGTGGAGCGTTTTGAAGGGAGGAGGATGAGGGTATGCGTGGTGTGCTGTTTCTTTTTTTTTGGGGGGGGGGGGGGGGGGGGG
>QYAM01000090.1:0-112952 GCA_003988965.1 Neobulgaria alba
TACTTAGATAAAAGCTTCGTACTTAATTTAAAATAGTAATAGACACTTATTATTATAATAACTATTTAAAGATTTATTAAACTAATTATATCGACCCTTGCTTTAAAGACTACACTCTAGGAGTATAAAATCTAACTTTAAACCCTTTAAATAAACTAACTAATAGATTAATACGTTAATATAACCTATTAGTTAAGACAGCCGTTATAAAGCCTTCGTATTATTAAATCCCTTAAGACCTTAAATCACTTAGTTAATAGATCGCCTTAGACCTACGTAGGTCTAAGAAGGTCTATTATATAACCTTAGTTCTACTTCTAATAAGCCTTACTTATTAATTAAGCCTAAGGTCCTTTAGTTATATAAGCCGTGATATAATATTATAATAATAAGTATATATTATTATTTTAAGTTAAGTATAAAGCTTTTATTTAAGTATATAAACATTCTTACTTATATAAAGCCTTCGTGTTATATTAAAGTCTAAGGCCTTAGAGTCCTTTTTATAAAGCCTAACTTTATAAAGTCTTAGACTTTAGCCTTTAAGACTCTTTACTTAATAATATCACTTAACCTAAGTTCTACTACTAAGAAGCATCCTTATTAGTTAAGCCTAAGGTCCTAGATCACGTGAGTCGTAATAATAAGGTACTTAGGTATAATAATATATAAAGGCTTTATATAAATAAGAATATTTATATACTTAAATAAAAGCTTTATACTTAACTTAAGATAGTAATATATACTTATTATTATGACATCACTTATTAAACCATTATTAAATAAAGACTACGATATATCGACCTTTATCTAAAAGCTTATACTTAAGAAGTCTAAGTATTTAAACCTAACCTATTAAATAAACTAACCCTGTAGCTACCACGTTACCATAGCTCCAACAGTTAGGACAGCCGTCATAGTCATGTGATCTACTAAGCTAGTCCTAATTGAGTCGGGTCGCTACTGGTCGCATATCGATTCCTATAGCGATTCCCAACCGTACCAACACACATTTCCATTTCCAAAACTGGAATTAAGATATTTATCCACCTATCAATCGACCCTCCCATTCTCAATCCTAAAATACCAAGAGTTGAGCTGAACCCTATCCCATGTATGCACCTGCTTTGCATGCCTCTTGCTCCTCCCTCACATCCCGTCCAAGAAAAACTCCGTGCCCTAAAATCCAAGAAAGTTATATGGTTTGTTATAAAGCTACAAAGGTTGCGGGAGTCATAGTCGTACCCGCTCAAATCATGTGTTACGTGACATATTTGTGTATCAATACAGAAAAGAATAGTGAAAAGAAAGAATAAAAGCTTCCCTGACAATGAATACAAATGCTTCGTGCATCTCATTTCCTAGTGAGAATAACCCCTTGCCGTGTATAACCGGGTGTGATTAACCTAGACGCCTGTCTTTCCTCCTAGCTGCCGTCTTTTTGCCATGTCCCCAATCGTTGAGATTTGTGCCGAAAGATAAAAAAAAATGTAGTTGTTTTTGATGCTATTGAGTTGAGAGTTTGCTTTATTTATGTATTATCTTCCCAGCCCAGATCCCTAATTCTTATTAGCAACTGAAATTGTTTTGAGTTAGGTAAAGCGGATAAAGAGAAGACTTACATTGGATCCATAGGCCCTAATCCCATCAGCGTCCTAAAGACACCTTCACCAACGGGAGTTAGACTCGTTGATGGACTACTTAAATCCCATCCACCATTCATTGGAAACCCTTGAGAATTGGTATCTGTCATGTTGAAAATACTTCCACCTGTTAAGTCCGCACCAGTCATAGCATAATGAGTAGAGTTGTACATATATCCAGGTGGCGTAGGAATATTGTTATTGTGTGGCGGTACAGGACTCGCTTCATAACTTGCCTCGCCGGATCTATTTGGGCCAAGCTGTATCATACAATTGGCGCGGGTATCTGAGGGTGTTGTCGAGCTGGGGGTCGGCCGGTTAGAGTTGGTATCTGGAGAGAGGCTGGTCTCGCCCCCACTAGGGCTTTCACTGGGACCATAGCCACTGGAGTTTAATTCAGACTTTTGGTAATTCCCTGCAATTTCAAGGATGCTGCTAGATCCTAAATCCAGGGTTTGAAGGGTACGTCGAACTTCCTGGTCATGCTCTGCTGAGAGCCAGTTGGTGGAAAAGCCATTGGTTGGAGGATTGGCTGAGCCTGCAGAAGTAGGATTGGGCGAGCGGGAGAAATCTTGGGTGGCAGCGTTGTTTCCAGACGGACTTGAATTTTCGGGGGAAATTGGGTCATCCCGGGCAGCTAAGTAGCTGGCATTACCGCCGAAGCCTTTCATGATGCCAGAGGGGGGGTGAGGGGTATTTGGGGATTTCTATTTATGTTAGTAGGGTTTTGTCTAGTGGAGACATTTTTGACATACACCTTCTTCGCTCCTAGTAAAGAAGATCCCTGTATTGCATACTCCTGGACCAGAACTGGGTCGCATGCCTAAACCTTCTAGGTCTACATCAAGCTGGACCAAGAAGGATTCTGTCAATGGATTCTTCTTCTTCATAGCATTCATAGCAGATAGGAGAAACCTCAGCGCATCTCCTATTTGGCTATCGTCCGGGCGGCTTTTGAGGTACTGTACAAACACACGTGCCGCAACATACAAGCAGAAGGAAATAAAGGGGTTCATCTAAAAACATTAGCGTGTAAACTGAGAGGTTAGCGTCAAAACTTACAGCCGATAAATCCAGATGAGATACCATCCTCATCACACTTGCAATCTCAGTGGCAGCTGTGAGACACCGAACTTTGCTCTCTGCGGCAATTGATGGTGGAAGCCCATTCTTTTCTGCTTTATAGATTGCTGCTTGATGCAAACAGATTGTTGACGTGTGTATATTCATGTTCGTGAAAACGATGTTTGGATTCGATAAACCGCTAGGTAGCTTCAGATGCGAAGGCATCGATAACGAAGTATTCAGGAGAATATTGTCCATATTCCTGTGGCGCTTCCAAAATTGGCCATTTAGGTCACTGTCTTTGTCGTCTGTATCAGGACGATGTAAATGGGTAAGGTTCCGGCCAAACAGCGATGCCATTAGAACAATGCCAGCAAACGATGAGAGTTTAGAAGCTCCTGCGGTGGTCATTGCTTCGGGAAGAGTCGTAGTAGCTTCGGGCTTACTCATTTCGAATGCTTCATCAGAAGCTGGTAGATCTGATAGTATATCCTTTTCGTCCACCGTCATGGGCCACCCTGTTCCTATGCTTGCGTAGCGATCTTCACAGAAGGCCATCCAAAAAGTCCGCCGCCTCTCTTCCTTCTCGGTCCAGTCTCTGGGTGGGGGTAAACATTGCTTAATATCTAGACCGACACCATCTAGTCGGTGTAAACCCATCCTTTCGCAAAGTTAGCCTCTACATAAATTACTTAATTGACCAGACTTACATTTGACAGAGGCGAATAGCAGAGCCCGTGCTCATCCAAGCTCGAGGGAAGTACATCATCTTGAATTCATATGAGGCTAGTAGGATGTGCGCCTGGGCGTGAGCGATGGTAATTAGACTCTCTCCGTGGCCCTTTAAATAATCAAGTTCCATATACTTCCTTGATCTGGCGTAGAAATGATCTCTTAGATCCATGTACTTATCGGTCACTGAGGCTGCAAGTGTCCACATTGCATAACGCAATGCTACTGGTGGTCTCTGATTAGGGGCTCTAAACAATTATTAGTCATGCCGATTTCGAGAAAATTATTTTCTGAGCATAGGAAGACCCTAGATGAGTTCTCTATTCAAATAAGAAACTACAAAATGAAATATGATTAAATCATGAAAATTGCATAAAAGATTTTAGATACTGCCACTTCGAAGCAATGAATGAAAACTTGTATTGAAAAGATGCTCTCGATGATTGTCATAAATGCTGTTCAATAACTTATGATGAATGATGTCGCAAAGTAGAAAGTGACTGATGCTTACAGATTCATAGCTGCAAGATATCGATATTTGTGTATCATTGGAATGGAAGGATGGATTTTTTCGAAATAGATGTTATGTCTGAAATGGAATTATTAGTTTTTGCATGAGAGGAAGCCCAAAAGGGTTTATGATTGATGTAACCCACAGGTCGTCGATTGTCTCCTGCGGTGGCAGAGGTTCTTCTAATCCGAGTCCAATCATTTCCCAAGCAAAGCCACCATCGTCAATATTCATTCCCATGTTCAGATCTCCCGTATAACTCAAGTGATCGATCGGAGGCCTAGGAGAGGAGTCCCCATTAAAACCCCATCTTTCACCATTTGCGCCTTCGACAATCCCGATTGAGGGATTTGATATGTTGAATTCGGCTGCAGGAATCGGCTGAAGCCCGGCTCTACTGACATTCGTTTGGCCATTTGGAAATATCGATGTTGCGACTTCTGCCGTTGCTGATGAGGGATCCTGTGTTTTGAGCAATGTCTCGACTTGTTCTACGGGAAGGACGGTTCGTCAGTTCTTGTTTCTACCAGAGTGTCGAGCACCAGGTTTTGCTTTGGATTCGACATACTTAATCGCTCTTCAAGAGCTTTAACATATCCCCTCTTTGGTCCCGATTTCCTGCGCACTTCATCGTAGGCGCAACTATGTCCCAAGCGCGTGCATGTCGAGCAACTGGGTTTCGTCCCATCACACTTTAGCTTCCTCTTTCGACAGATCACACATGCGATCCTCTTCGGTTTCGGTACTGCCGAGTCTCCTCCACTTGCAGCCTCCGGTGCGCCATTGGCGTCGCTGGGCCTTCGCGCTCTCTTCAGCCTCTCATTTTCATTTGCACTCCCGGTATGACCCGTTGGTCTCGAGAGGTCGTTGAAGTAGCCGTCAGGCGGGGTCGAACTCGAAGACATACTAGCGATGGTCGATACTGTAGAAATATAGTCGTCCGATTCCACGTGCTAGAAGTTCTTCTCCTGTCGTTTCGTCCCCGCGACCGTTGGCTTTAACTCTCCTGGTGGGTGGCTCTGCGTTTCGTCTGATGCTGCTGTGCCGCTCGTCGAGTGTCTGTTTTCGATGAGGGGACAGACTTGATGGGTATTTGTTGTGCTGGGCGGTCCTGGTCCCCGTGGATGGTGTTACATTCCTCTGTCTAATCCTTCAGGAGGGGAAAGCACAAGGAGTTTGCTCCGGCTTCGACAAATCTAACTTGAGATCAATTGATGGGCAGCGAACCGATCGGCGTTCGCTTGGCGTTGAATACCGATACCGATAGGGAGTGGACAACGAGGGAAAGGCACATGCCCAGGGCCCGAAACAGCGAAGGAGACGCAGGGAGGAAGGAAGTGTACGTCTGTAATTGATAAAATACTGGGCGTCGACTCTGGCGAACTCCAGATGCGGTTCCTGTTTGGCGGTCGTGTTCTCTCGCGGCCAATTCTCGACACAGATTCTAATCCCAGCCGGCACGCTCATATATAGGAACGGGGGCCTCAATTGGGGGATGCGAGGGGCATTGGGGTCGCGCGCTGCAGAGGGACGCGCAGGGTGTGCCATGGTGTACGGCACGCCATGGAAGGGAGCAGGATGGCGCTCCCAGCTCGTTGTCTGATCATCTGTAACTATCGTGGCAGTGTGCAGCGCTGGACGACGGGTGCCAGGACTCTCGACGACCCCGAGGCCCAGCCAGCCTCAGCGACCTGTAGGGCCATGCTCATGCTCCATGCTCCCTCCATGCTCGAGCCATGGCTCTGTGCTGACGGCTAGGTCACCCAGCCAGCGAATGCAGAGTGCAGGCCCAATCCCCAGGCACCAGCTTTGGGGGCAAAGTGCAACGGGATGCCGTAAGCAGTGCGCGAGTGCTGGCTAGTGGGCGGCCGACCGCAAACGGCCGGGCACCTTGGGCGCTGGCGGCTCAGCCTTGTGGAGGGGTCGGGGGCCATTTTGCGCCTATCGACATGTCCGCCAAAGCATGCTTAAATCCGCCCCAGCTCTGGCCTCCAGTAGGGTCGGCCTGAAGTTGCGCCGTGTCAGCCATCGCAAGGTGATTTGCTAGAAACCGGCTGCGTTAGGATATGGGGAGGAGGTGCTGACGTTTGCGCACAAAGAGATGGCTTGCCTAACAGCCACTGCTTGCGTATCCATTTACGGATTAAGCCTGCTCGAAAAACTATAAATCAACGACGTGGTCTCCGGCTACGATCAGGCGCCTCACGTGACACCGCATCCTTGGATGTGGTGGGGGATCAAGATGGGAGCCGCGGGGGTTTCGCTGCAGAAATCTGCAGGCCTGCGAGCACTGCATGTCCACGCGATTAGGCAGTGGCTGGAAGCATCGTGTAAGCGTCATCATATACTGAACAGTACTGTTCATCCATATGGTGGTTCGTGCGCCCCTGCGAGACCGTACTCTTGGCTCGTCGCTCGTCTACTCCGTATGGGTTCAATTTCAGAATTTCTCGCGCTTGCTCGAGGCAAGACTATCTAGATTCCTGTGCTTATAGCCAGCCTGCATGAGAAAATTTCCTCATTGGTAGACTTACGGCTTACTGGATTCGACGATTCAACGATTCGACCAAAGGTCACACCCGAGGGGACAAATCGAGGCGGAGTCAAATATAAGAACGTGGTCCAGCAGAGTAGTACTTTCCTGGACATTGGCTTTCGCAACCGGGGTCATGACTGGATATTGATGAAAGCCACAGAAATAGTCACTAGATCCTAGCCCAACGCCGACGAACATTGCAGGGCAACCATAAAACCAAATATGGGGTACCAGGTCTATATGTATCTACAACTCTTATCTCCTTTCCGCAGGGTCAGGGCCAACTATTTTCAAGTCCTTCCCGTCAGTGTATGCCAGGGAAAGTCGCAATGGGTGCCAAGCAACAGCTTCGCTCGGATTCGACGTTTTGACAGTAAACACGGATTCCCCAGTCTCCGTGTGTGCAATCACTACTCCAATACCTACATCACTGCCACCACAGATATAACTGCCGTCAAAACTGAAACTGATACTCTTAACGGGCCCGGTCATATCGCATAATGTTCTCTGACAGATCCAATCCGTCGTGTTCCACAGACAGATGATGGAATCTGATCCTCCTGTGGCTAGGAAGCGGCCAGTTGGCTGCATCTCGACCGACCCGCATGGTGTGTTGTGTCCTCGGAGAACGAAGGGAGTAGAAGGATCATAACTCAAATGAAGGATCGGCTCAAACTCTGGGTAGCTGAGAATCTTCGTTTCACCAGTCTCAGTCGTTAAGAATACCTTCTTTCCGCTGTGGCAAAAAGCAACTTGATTAGTTTTGACGGATTGTTGGTGACAACTAATCGGCGTTGACTGGGTTGAAGAGATAATATAAAGTTGATCGGCCTAATTGTGATCAATGTATAAGCGATGACATTTGTAGCAATGGAAACTTTGCCGTCCCATCCCATAAGAAGTCTGAGTCCCTGATTTGACGTACCATATTACCAACTATGAGGTTTTCACCATCTGGATGCCATGCGAGGCTACTAGCATCTCCGAGGCCTTTCACCTCATTGATCATCTTTTTCGTTCTGACATCCCAAAACTTGACCACGCCATCTCTGCTGAGACTGCAGAGCTCTGCCTCTTTAAGGGGATGAAAGGCTACTTTTACAATATCATCAACGTGACCTTTCAGTTCAGTCGAATTCCTAACATTGATTCTTTCTGGATTCCAGCTATGTCGATTAGTATGGATGCGAGAAGCGGATCCTTTGTTTACTTACACTCTCAACGTCCGGTCACTTGCACCAGTGGCTATCCAGGTACCCAGTGGATTCCATGCTATAGTCTGGAGGTAGGTTCTACGCTTATTAGACGTATGTATCTCAAAAATATCAACAGGCATACCCATGTCTTAATCCACCGTCAATATACGTGGTTGTTTTGGAGTTTGAGAAAAGGATGCTGAATTTGTCTTTTGGTACACTTTGTTTGGTGCGTAGAGTTGGAGGGGCCATTTTGTCCGTTCGATGTAGTTCAACTTTAACTAAGAGGAGAGGACTGTCCAATAAAGCGAGTCTAACAGAGAGAGTACTTCGAGCCAGAGAATAGACAAAGCAGGTGTGGAAATGCTAAGTATTCACTTCAATGTGTAATATGGCCCTTGCGGGACGGTGAATCAGAAATCTTTGCACATTCACTGAAATGTCTATTTTGGGCACATACAGCAAGAAGTGATAATGAAGCTCAAGACGGAGTGGCTGTTGTTTTTCGGAAACTCTCAGCCTCCCGAGAAGAGGTTGAGGTTGAAACTTCGCCTCGCGCTGTTGCTAAAGCCTCGTTGCTTCTGATTCGTCAGCCCTGTTTGACAGCTCCAAGGCCAATTCAGCGGACGGGAACTACCAGAACCTTAGAATATCTGATTAATCCTCACAACAAGCAACCCACAACTCGCAGGATGTGCTAGCAAGAAAGAGCTCCATTTGCTCACTCTCGCCATACTGCCAATTCATTGGCATGCAACCATACGAATGAAGCTTCCGGTAGATCTGCAGAGCCATGTACTGGCCCATTGGAGCCCCTCGAATTTATGCGGCCAGCAACAGCAAGTCTGTCCAAGAACACACCTTTGAATCCGACGATGATGCTGAATCGCGGGAGACAACTGAGGGCAGTGGGTCCTTACTGGAAGCGCCGATCGCGACGCCAGAAGGGAACCAGGCGGGGGAGCATGAAACTGGATCCGGGAGCACCACGCCCGTAATACCATCAACTCCAGGCATACTTCCCATTGAACATGATAGCCATGGACGCGCTCTCTTGCGACTTGGGGGCCATGAAGCTGTGAAATTAGGGCCTGCAGATAAGGAGCCTTTGTTGGCTCTCAAAATTTCCCGGATAGGCCATCTATTCGCAGTGATCACGGCCACCTCGCTGACAGTATGGCAAACGAAGGTAAACAACTCCATAGATTTTGGGACCTCGTTCTGATATAGTTGAGTAGCCTACTGCCATCTTAGCAGTCGTAGTCAGGTCAAGGAAATCGCTCACTACATATGGTCCCAATGTTTCACTGCTTGTTCGACCCGACTCGGCAATTTTTGTAGTTCAGACGACTTCTGGCTATTTAATAACGTATACGATGGCAACTGATCCGGACTCTCGAGTATATAAACCACACTTTGATAACCACACCAGCAGTCAAACTCGCCGACAGAGCAACTTCAGTGGAGCAAGGAACCAAGGAGGGGATCGCATACTATGGGGACCTGGGGAAGGTGGAGGTGTTCGAGAAGTGAGCGTACGCTTTCGTATGGTTATTAAGGTAGACGCTGGGATTGGAAGAGCTTTGGCGTTGGACGACGAATTGGTTGTCGCCACCCAGAAGCCCGCGGCAGTACAATGCATTCGTTGGACTCCCGATAATTCTGGTAATCAAACAAGTACGGAATTGCTCAGTCGCATGGAGTGGCTATCCAAGAAGACGAATGTCACAGAGATGATACATGACCGACCTATGAATTTGTCTACTTGGATTGCTAGTGACGGAAAAGCCTATGCTGTACAAAGATTGCCTGAATCAAAAGATGCCGAAGCAGCTCAAAAGCTTTTCAGGGGCTACTGTTTCCATATTCCTCGTACTACTGGCGCGTATGCAATCAAAGCGACTATAAATGCTCGGTTCTCCCTTATAGCTATTGGCTGTTCTGATGGTACCATTCAAGTATATACAGCTCGAGATTATGTTGGCAACATCCCTCCATCCCATTCTCATAGAGCTTCAGTGTCGGGACATACTTCAGGACGGCTGACATGCTTAAGCTACTCTCCGGACGGTTATTGTCTGTTTGCGGGTTATGAAAAAGGATGGGCAATTTGGAGTGTTTATGGCAAGCCAGGCGCGAGTAGCTTTGGGACCGACTCGCGACTCTCTGCAGCGCACGATGAAGGTTGGCTGGAAGGTGTCAAAGAGGCTGTTTGGCTTGGTCAAGGTTCAGAAATATTGATCATTGGCCGGCAAGATGACCGGCTTTGGGTGCTGGAAATGGCACGTAGCTCTATCACCGGGTGCTATTCATCTGCAAATATCTCACAGACACTGCTTCAGACAACGTCTAGCATTATGGTATATCGAGGCTACGATTCACCCGATCTTATGACCATATCCGCCGAATCTTCACTGTGGCATGTTGCGCAGATCCCTTCGAGTTATTTAGTAGATCAATGGCCAATGCGGTGCTCTGTCATATCCTCAGATGGTAGATATATTGCAGTTGCGGGCCGGCGCGGTTTGGCACATTATAGCATTAATAGTGGCCGCTGGAAGACTTTCGTCAATGAAAATATGGAAAACGAGTTCCAAGTTCGGGGCGGAATGTGCTGGTATCAACATATTCTTGTTGCAGCAATCGAAGCTGGAGATTCCTTCGAATTACGGCTCTATTCTCGAGAAGCCGCTCTCGACAGTACGTTAACGTTGCATGTCCAGAAACTTCCTGCACCCGTGGTTCTAATCACTCCATCTGGCGAGGATTCATTGCTTGTTTACACTTATGACAACCTCCTGTACCACTATATCTTCACGAGTGCATCAGGGACTGTCAAGCTTGTCCAAGTTGGGCAGATTGCCTTTCATGGTATTGTGAGATCGCCAGCTCGAGTGAGAGGCCTGAGTTGGATATTGCCAGATGACCAGCTTCTAGAAGGGGATCCTTCACAAGATGTTGCCGTTGCAGCAGTATTATTTCTCGTCGATGGCAAGTTGGTACTTTTGCAACCCTCCGTGAATGAAGAACGGAAACTTAAGTATGATATGCGAGTCATTGCTCAGAATGTGGAATACTACGCCTTGATGAGAGATATGCCGTTCTTCAGCTCTGCTCGTGGTTTAGCTAGCAGAAATACTGAGAACGGAGATGGTTTTGTCCAAGATGAGGGAAACGGTCTTGGGGACTCATTGTGGCTATTCGAGGGCAATGATATGAAAGTATGGACTGATGTTCAGGATGTTATCCGCTCTGCTCCTTCCGAATTAGCACGCGAATTACCAGCCATGGTCTCGATACCACTTGACTTTTACCCCATGTCCATCTTGCTAGGAAAAGGAATTGTTCTTGGCCTGGAATCAGATCTTGTTCAGCGTCGCGACGTCAATTTCGCGTTCTTCAAATTCACTATAAGGGTCAGTATATCTTTAGACCTCTAATAACTTTAGCTAACCATGAGTTAGACTCATCTGTTCATACCACAAGTATTACGCTTCTATCTCTCCAGATTTGATTCTGCTGCAGCACTCTACCTTGCTCAGCAATATCAGCATCTTGAGTATTTTGCTCATTCCCTCGAAATACTTCTTCACAATGTTCTGGATGAAGAGGTTGATAACCCACCAAATCCAGAGAACGCCCTCCTGCCAGGAGTGCTTTCATTCTTATCCTCTTTCCCGCAATACTTGGATATTGTTGTACAGTGCACTCGGAAAACAGAAGTGCGCTCATGGCGAACACTCTTCGCATATCTCCCACCACCACAAGACCTCTTTGAGGAGTCCTTAGAAAGAGGGTCGCTAAAGACTGCTGGTGGATACTTGCTCATTTTGCATACATTCGAGGAGCTGAGCTCTAGTTCTGATCAACTAGTTCGGCTTCTCTCTAGAGCTAAAGAGGAGGGTGACTGGGAATTGTGCAAAGAGCTAGCTCGTTTCTTAACAGCCCTAGATGAGACAGGTGAAACACTTATAGAGGCTCTTCAGTTGGTTGACTTAAAAACACCAACAGACGAGCGGGGGAATGGCAGTTTTCTCTTTGAAGGCTCTCGATTGAAAGTTCCTCAGCTACCAAGGGCATCCTCTAGCACAAACAGTGGTAGTAATAGTGATGGAGGGTCGAGCAGTGGAAGTCGGAGTCCAGCGAATGACTCAGCAGACTACTTTTCACAAAATGGAGTTAATTAGAAAGACTCTAATTATTTTGGCGGCATGGGAGGCGTATGGGATTTGCTGGATCGAAGGAGTCGGTTTGTGAATAATTTCATTGGTAAATAGTACGGTATTGCCTATTGGGGCAGAGTATCCCCTGGAATAACAGTCTTGTAACTTCAAAGTCTCACTGTAAATAATTCCTTCAGGCAGAGACATTCAGGGAGAAACTCTCTGAAAATACTTACACCTTTCACGAAGGCCAATAGATATTTTATCCTTTCTGATTATTCCCCGGCAGAGAGGGTAGCATTTTCAAAAGCGTTACCAAGGGGGTGCTAGCTTCAATTGTTGTTGCCTCAGGCAATAATCTGCCCCTCCAAGTTTTGGTCGGACTCGAAAGCCTCATCCCTAATATCAACAGCCTCGGGACTGCCGCTCCTCTAACGACCATCACAAAACGAAGCTGCCCTTTCCCTGGCAGGTATCGTGCTATTCGAGCATATGCTGCTAAGGCGACCGGAATGATGGACGACTTCAATAGCGAGACGGATAGTGATTATACCAGTTATTGGAGAGATTGGGTGAGTTTCCCGCTTTCATCTTCTTCGGTTTTTTGGTCCCTAGGCTGTGCGCCGCGTGTATTTCTTTGCTTTTCGACTAGATGACGTGGGCCTTGGGCTGGAATTTGGGCTGTGGAGGTGGGACTTGGGAGGGAACACGACTTTGGTTGGAGATGGAGCAGTTGAAAGGGCTACCTAGCTGGCCAGCTGCAGCTGCCCAGGTCTACTACTACTACCACCTAGGATATCTGCAAGCGGGTTCTCGAGCACAATACAACACTGTGGCTGAGGTATCTACGGCAATGGTGGGTAGGCCCTGAAATCCGTGCCCAGGAGTAGGAAGAGCAGGCAGGGAATATATCTGAACAGCATGCTCCATCCAAGAAGACTAGATCCGAGGCATATTCCAATGTCGAAAATGGCGTCCGCCAAGATGCGAAACAACTGGCATTCAGTTTGGGATTCCGGAGAATCAGATGGTGCCTCTGTTCATATATCCTTTCTGGGTCGTGTAAGGTCTCGTCATACTGGAAGACCTGCGGATACTCCTGGAGCATTCTTTACATGGAAACTGGAGGACTTTGTTCCTGTTATTTTTGCTTCAAGTCTGCTTTCACTTACCCAATATATCTGCTAACTATTGAGTTTCTAGTTTATCTCCTCTAGGGGGAATGAGTACTTTTGCGAGATCGACGAGGATTACCTTACAGACAGGTTTAATTTGACGGGTCTAAATACTGAGGTGCAATATTATCAATATGCTTTGGATTTGGTCACGGATGTCTTTGATCTAGACTGCGATGATGAGATGAGGGAGACGATCGAAAAGTCTGCGAGACACTTATATGGTTTGGTTCACGCTAGATATATTGTCACAACTAGAGGGCTAGCAAAAATGGTACTCTTGCTACTAGCACAACATAGGAATATGGCTAACAGTCTTTTAGCTAGAGAAGTACAAGAAAGCAGATTTCGGCAAATGCCCACGAGTAATGTGTAAATCACATCCTCTGCTTCCTATGGGCCAAGCAGACAACCCAAACATCAAAGCAGTTAAACTCTACTGCGCTAAATGTGAAGACCTCTACAACCCCAAGTCCTCCCGCCATTCCGCTATTGATGGTGCATACTTTGGAACTTCATTCCATAACATCATATTCCAAGTCTATCCAGCCTTAATCCCCGAAAAATCTTACGAGAGATACGTACCCAGAATTTATGGTTTCAAGGTTCATGCCCCGGCGACCTTGATCAGATGGCAAAATGGGGGTAGAGATGATATGAGAAAACGATTGAGGAGGTTGGAGATCGAGAGTGGATTCAAAGACGATGAAGGGGAAGTCGAGGGCGAGGATTCGGAGGAGGAAGAGGAAGATGAAGAGGTTGACATGGAAGTTGCAGAAAATGAAGAGACCCAGGGAGGAGTAGTAAATCAGGTGTAAATCTTGTGTGGGAATTAATTACATTTATCAAGATAATGAGGGGCTTTGGCTAAAGTCTTTCATTGCTTGTTTGTTATTATAGCTTCTGTCTGGGCTAGGCTAGGCTGTTAATTTCAAAGATGGGGCATTTTGGGAAGGGCAAGGTGGAATTTTAAGATGGATCATTGCATGTGTTTGGTGTTTAGCGTGGAAATTATGGCGTATGTTAGTTTGCCCAAGTATAGGTGGGCTTGCATAGAAAGTATTCAGTCATCTCTACTGCCCTGACCGGGCTTCTGCTTACATCGTGAAGTGATTCGAAGCCTCGAGACACAGCACATTTAATCTGTTCTTTATGGCATACCCTCAACCTTTTTTACGGTAGTATAAACCCCAAGTTTCTCTTCGTCTGATACATTTGCCCTTTGTATATTTTCTTGAAATGCCAAGGATGCAAATATAGAAATATCTCCTTCCTCTAATTGCTTATTTATTTACATCTCGTAATAAGCAATAAGTCTACGCAAAGCATAATCGTGTGATGACTAAGAATTATATCTTGCTCAGAAATAATTCTGAACCTAACCCCGGTGCAAATAGAAATCTTTCGGAAATAGATAGTTTGCAAGGAAAAAGTGGACTTCTTTTCACACGCTATGCTTCTTGCCGAATTCTTCTTTCTCTCTATATTTCCAAACTAACATTGATCTCAGCTTTCATCTCTTTACATTCCAAACCTATAAAATCTTCCCCCCCTCCCCCTCGGTCGACGGAAAACATAAATACTAAGTTTTCAAAAGTTTACGAGATATATTGATGACCCTTTCTACCTCTAGGTATATAACATCACTATTCCCACTTTCTTACACCGTATCCTATGACACACTAAGCATTCCCATCACCCTCCTTAATTCCTCCTCTTAATTTAATATATGATATCAAAGTGATGTAAGTCTTAGATCAGTCAAACAGATAAGATCAGCAATATTTTCGATCTTACCCTAACGTAAGATTATTCTAAGGTTGAATGTGAAAAAATTGTTTGGTTGTTTGATTTGGAGACTTTTGATCATGAAGATAGAAAAGGGTGTATTTTCATAGAGAGGAAGAAGTTGTTTGAATATTTCTGAGGTAGATGTTTCTGTGATTGGTTTCTTAAGAGGAGGGTTGGTGTAATAAGTTTGGAGGATATGGAAATACATGTGGTTTTTACATTGTAAATTAAAGGGGGAAGAATAATTTCGGTGAGGATACTTTGATGGAGGTTTATCTGATGTGATTTTGTCCTCGGATTCAAGCCGTTGGGTAGTCCTTGGCACTAAAAGCAAACCGGGCATGATTAGGCTACGAAATCTCGGGTGAAGAAAAGTAGTTTAATCTTTGGTGGGATTTCTGCAAATCTAATAAAAAGCTCATAGATATATCATTAGAGTCATTACGCCGAAACAAATCCTAGTAAACCATCTCATTCCAGGAGATTTCCCCATTCCATTTATACGTTCGTCCCCGAAATCCACCAAATCCAACCAATTATTCTACCCCCTCTCTTCAAGCTCCCTGAACGGATATTTAGCTAAAACCTAGCTTTAAGAAGGAAAAAGCAAACTCCAAATCCTAATATCCCTTCTTCTTATCCACCACATTAATCAACTTCCCCCCACTCTCAAATGCCCCCAAATTCCTCTCTAAAATCTCAAAACTCCTCATCAAATACATCGTTCCCAATCCACTAACATGCGGTGTAACCGTCACATTTTCCAAATCCCATAACTCACTATCTGGACCCAATGGTTCTGGGTCCGTAACATCTAACGCCGCCCCCCTCAACTCTTTATTTTTCAAAGACTTGATAAGTGCGTCTTGATCGACGATTTGACCACGAGCAATGTTGACGACGAAAGCTTTCTTTTTGGAGAGGAGGGCGAATTCGGGGGTGGAGAGGAAGTGGTTGGTTTGGGGCGTTAGAGGGACGGAGATTAGGAGGATATCGATGTCTTGGGAGAGGAAGTTATGGAGGGAAGCGGTGTCGAGGCCGGAGTACCAAGCTGAGGGGATGAGACCGTCTTCGTCGCCTGTGCCGGGGACAGTGTAGGTGTGATCTTTTTTGGATTCGGGAGTATTTCTTGGGCCGGCTGTGTAGGCGATTACGTCCATTCCCATTGCGTTGCAGATTCGGGCAGCTATTGGAAAGAGGAAATTAGCTCTGCTGCTCCGATGTTGTTCCACAAACGAAGAGCCAAGGAATTGAGTGTCTCGGACAATATTGACTCACTTTGTCTTCCAATTGCACCATATCCTAAAACTCCCAGTCGTTGTCCAACAGCATCAGTTACAAAGCCATAATCAGCGTGTTTTCCCCAAACGTGCTTCTTTTGCCACTCCAACAATAGCTTCTCTCTATGAGAATTAGTCAATATTTGCATGACAACCCATTCTGCAATTTGTGGTCCATGGATCCCCGATGAATTAGTAATCAGGATGTTGGAGTGTTTCCAGAGATCAGTATCCGACAAATGATTTGCGCCGGCGCTGAAGAGATGAACCAGTTTAAGGTTTTTACAGACTGTGAGGTCGGGGGGTAGCGGTGCGAAGGTTACGAGGATGGTGCATCTTGCCCAGGATTCTGGAAGGCTTATCAGAAGAAGTGTTTTTAGTGAAAACGGGATTAACTTACCATCGGAAACACCATAGGGGTGAGCTTCCCAAACCCCATTGTAAACAGAGTAATGGTATTCGAATTCGACTTGGGGATGCTTTTTCTGGATATCTGCGATCACATCGTCGATCTGGGGGGTCATTTCAAATGGCAGAACGCATATGACGTATTCTTCCGATGGGGACCAAGCTTCACCCATGATTGCTAGGGATAGGGCGCTAGAAAAGCTTTCAATTTAATAATTGGAGGATGAAAGGATGGAATGGAGGGAGAGGATTAGTTTTATACACTGGAAACCAGGCGGCCGATGGGGGCGAAGCGAGCTTAGAAGAAGGTCAGAGCTTGAAGGTGTAGAGCTTATAATTACGGGGCTTTCTTATAATTTTCAGAAGCTTATCAATTAGCTGGTTTTGGCGGCCCAGGTTCACAATAGCCAATTGGGTGTTGTTTTCGAAGCGCCTTTGCGCGCGTGTCTTCGTCCGTGATGTGAAGGGCGCAGAGTGGAAGTACAGCAGAATCGAACGGATAATACCCCACCCTTCGGAAAGCAGGGGGGCTCTTTCACCAACCGTCAGGGAAATGCCGACATCCCTTGTGAGCTCAAGACATAGAAAACAAGAACTTTATGGATTTCTGTTAGCCATTGTTGGTCAAAGTTTACATCACAGATATCTATGCTTAGCAGTTTTACAGAAAGTGACGATCTATTGGCCCGTGCCTCTATGTAAGGTAAACTTCTAATCCAACGTCTACCTGTCTATGCAACATCTTGTCCAGCTCGTCCAGCCAACCTATCATGCTCATCGATGTCTACAGCCTCCCACGGGTAGCATATCCAAACATCGGGGACGGTTCGGGCGGCCAAGTATCGGTTTTCGACGAGCATATCTTCGGGAAGGTGACCCTTCTTGGCCTTATCCTTGTTCTGATGCACAGGTTAGTAAAAGCTATTTATTCCTCGTCGCAGAAGGGAACGAACATGTAAGACGAAGATAGAAAAGACAGTCTTCTCAGTGTTGTCACCAAGTTTCTGCCTTGCAATCTCGACATCCTTCTCTAATTCCTTCACGGCGTATTCCAACGTCGTTCTAGTATCATCGACCTCGTCTACGATTAGAATTCTTTTTCCGACCAAGTTTTTCATCTCGCCCAGGCTGCTCAAGTCCAGCCACTGCGTCCTTGTGACCTTGGTTCCAGGTACTTCGACGGCGCCTGGGGTGGAAGCCCCCGATGCATGCGAAGGGGGGAGAGTTTCGTAGAGGGAGAGACCGATGGCTTGGATGGGGATGTTTGGTGATCCAGGCTTCTTCAAGAAGGATCGCAGAATCCGCGCGGGGACATAACCGCCGCCACCGATAGCAATCATTAGTTGAGGTGCAAATTCTTCAAGAATGCGAGGAGCCGCCTCCTGGCATAACTTGTGGACCTATGGGCAGAACGATTAGCAAGGCTGCCTTGGTGGGGGAACGGCAAAGCTCCGACTCACCTGGTTGTAGGTCACATACTCCTTGGTGAACATGATGGGTAATTTGATAATGAGCGATGTAGGAGAAAGAATATAGGGGTTTGGAGCGGCCCTTGAGCAAAGAAGGGATTGTAGATGTCGCCCAAGAGCAAGAGAAAAAAAAGTGCGTGGAAGGAGCCGACTAAATAAGAAGGCGGAGAGCGCTGCGGGTCTCGCCGAGACGCCAATATAGCCACCCCGTGAGGCGCTAAACTCGAGCGATTTGCACCGGACCTGAAGCGGGCGAACCCAAGATGGAAAACCATTCACCGGGTGTTTTAGTCCTAGCCGGCTATTACCTCCCCCTATCAATCTGCCCCTCCTCCATGAATAAACTCTCCGTCCAGCCTTGGCCCCTCCACTCCCCATCATCCCATTCCTTTCTCGAGACGGTCCCACTCCTCACACGACGCGATAGCCCAAGTTTTCAGCTCAGAGAAGCTTCAGGATTTCCTATTCGGGACATGCTGAGCCCTGCCCTACGGCACGCTGAGCAATTGATGGCCCTGCCCATTTTGGATGCGTTTGACGTCAGATGTCTGCAAAAGCCAAAAGTACCAGCGGACCCCGAGTCTTCTGGTGGAGAAGCTCATCCATGCCAGCATTTGTATCCACCGCATCTTATAAATTGGCGTTATTCGAAAGACTTAGGCCTACCTCTAACTCCTGCCGCTAATTTATCTCTACCTCTTCCCCAGGCCAAGCGCACCTAGTCAAAATGGCCCAACCAGCACCAGATCTCAAAATTCCCTCATCCAGCACTACCGTCAGAGTGCGAATCATAGACACCACCTGCCACGTTTCCGGTATCCCCTCTGCTTCCTTCGTCGAACCCCCAATAAAAGGCTTCGATCACCTTTCCTGCCCCGCGTTCTCCTTCCTCATAGAACACCCTTCTCACCGTTCCCTCCTCTTTGACCTCGGTTTTCGAAAAGATACTGAAAACCTCGCCCCAAGAATTGTCACCCGGATTAGATCCGGAGGATGGAAAGTCACTGTCAAGCAAGGCGTCCGAGAACAACTCGAAGAAAATGGAGTTGATGCTGCGAAAATCGAGGGCATCATTTGGAGTCACTGGCATTGGGATCACACTGGTGATCCCTCCACATTCGAGAAATCCACTGCCCTCATCGTAGGGCCTGGGTTCAAGAAAGCCTTTACGCCTGGCTATCCAGCCAATAAAGATGCGCCAATTCGAGAGAGTGATTACGAAGGACGAGAGCTTCGAGAAATTTCCTTCGATCAAAACCTGCAGATTGGACGATTCAATGCACTAGATTATTTTGGGGATGGATCATTTTACCTCCTCGATTCTCCAGGTCACGCTATAGGTCACATGTGTGGTCTAGCTCGAGTCACTTCCTCCCCTAACTCATTTGTTTTCATGTGAGGTGATGCATGTCATCATGGAGGACAACTCAGACCCTCTCTCTACTTACCCCTTCCCTCACAAATCTCTCCTAATCCAATTAATCCTAAATCCTCTCATCCTTGTCCAGGCTCACTATTTGATGATCTATACAGAGATGGAGATGAATCTAAACCTTTCTATACAATTGCTAGATTGAAGGACGGGAAAGGAGTTACGAGCAATGTGGATGAGGCGGAAAGGACGCTTGAGAAGGTTATAGAAGTCGATGTCAGGGATGAGGTTTTGGTGGTTGTGACTCATGATGAGACGCTAGTTGGGGTTGTGGATTTCTTTCCGAAAGAGGTGAAAGGCTTTGTGGAGAAGGGGTGGGTGGAGAAGAGCAGATGGCTGTTTTTGAGGGATTTTGTGGAGGCAGTGGATTATATGGAGTAGAGGGGAGCAAGAGCAAAATGAATAAACGAGCTTTGTAAGAGGTAATAGAAAGTCGAAAGCAAATGAGTTTGATGGTAATAAAAACTATGAGGCACACACCACAAAGAAAATATCTATCTGGCTGTGGAAAGCTTAACCAACTCTATTCTCTCGGTACTCTAGCGTTATGCCTTCTTCAAAATATATTCCTCCCAAGCGTTCAATCTAGAGTTCAAAGGTTAGATTAAATTGGAATTTCTTCTTCTACTAGCCAGCGCGGAAATATCATCCATCTTAACTCTTCTCTCATTCCCGATTATATTCTTGTTGTTCGCACCTTCCAAATATCACCTAGAAATATTTCTTGATTTTTACCCTTCATTTTACTCCATTTATTATATCGAAACAACTACGTGTTAGTACTCAAAGGGGACAGCCTCTTATTAGGCACTCTTTAAGACCTAAATAACAAGAATGCAAGTAAACTGCTTGTATGAGTAACGAGCGAGCGAAATTAGTAAAAGTAAAATATATAAGTTAAGTCCGATATAGTCCCCCTAATCTATACTAAGATAAACCACATAATGGGCTTCACTTATTCGAATCTCAATTGACAATTGAATTCCAGAGTGGAATAAGAGTCTATGCATCGTTATGACTACCCATAACTCTCTTAGCCTAGTTTGAAGCTGCGGAAGGTTAGGAGTAGTCAAGGTAATTGTTCGTCTGCTTATGGATGAAAATCTAAACAACATTCAGTTCTACTTATTAGGAGATCGTGTACTTCCAGTCAGCCCCCTCGATTCCTATCTTAAAATAAAACCTTCCAAGTCTTAAAAGTTACCGGCGTTCACTTTCTACTCTGAGGCCCATGACTTGAATAGTATATATACTTCTTAATTTAGCAGAAGATATTAAATTAGATAAAAGGTAGTTTAAATGCTAAGGAGACCTTCGATGCAAACTTACGTCTATTATTGTTCAACGATAGATACAATCTACAAAATTTAGATATTCGCCAAGGGGGTAGCTTTCGAAAGTTTGGGGTCACAGGCTAATGAATATCAGATCTCGTAGAGGTTAAATTCTTATTATTAATTGCCTTCTTGTTGTTAATTGTACCCTTTGGTCGAAATTCTAAATTTATAAATCTTCTAGATTCCTATTTTACGTATTCCTTCACTTCATCTCTTGAGCTTTTACCTGGAAAATCCAAGTCCTATTGGCTCGGATCAAAAGATACTTCTTATTTATTCTCCTAAGGCAATTAGCAAAGGTTATTTCCTGTATGTATTTGTAACGGGATCAATGGGTTTGCCTACATAAGGTTCGGTTAGTTAGCGCCCACAATGTATATATTTCCCAATATCCTGAAGAGTAGACTCTTCAGGATTGAATACACTTTATGAAGACCAGTACCTTGCCAAGACCCTCCTAGGCTTCGTGAACGTTACAGTACTGTCTCGAAGTCCTAGAACGCTTTCACTGGATTCTTAGGATCCCCTAGTATTTTTAAATAAAATTTAAAACAACTATTTATTAAGAGGATTCTTCTCCTATTCTTAATATATAAACTAATTAATAATAAGAAAACAAATAACAACGAAAATAACTATGTTAAAATATACTAGTGTCGCCGCCGACCATGCGATTTATTAGTTTACCCTATGACTATTTATATTAATATACAAATAATTAGATTTAGAAGTTAAATATGTTATTCATTATTACCTCCTCTTTTAAAGAGAATATATTAAATCTTATACTTTCTCCTTTTAGTCCCCTTCCGCAACCTAAACAAGTAAATTCAACGTCTAGTCGATTACTTCTAATAATTTGACTCTTCGTAGACGACTAGGCTATGCTTATATACACTTTAAACTAAAACTACTATAATCACCCCCTTGAGTTTATTATCTAAGTAAGAAGAGAAAGAAGTTTTTTTTAAACTTTACATTAACCGCCTAAAATAAAGTTTTCTACCCTCTAGTTTCACCTAATCGAGCATTATATTGACTTATCTTTAGTAAAAGGTTTGGATGCTCTATTTAATAATCTTACACTCTCTTACCTAACCTTCTACTAATTAAATATAGAAATATGATTAGCTATTTTAGAGAAGAAAGTTGTATTAGAAGAGAAAGTTATATTAGAGAAGAACGATTTAAAGGGACCTGCCGCAAGGAAGAAAGGAAAGGTTACCCCTCGTATAGTAGAGAATATATTAAGCGAAATTTCTTTACTCTTGCTAGTAAATATTATTCCTTCTTCCAGCAGCGAGCATAAGAAAGGGGGGGTTAAAGAGGCGGAGGGGGCGGATAATAATTTAAATAAGGCAGGAGATTATACTTGCGAGTGGCCAAACTTCGTGATGCTGCCCGAAAAGGATCCGATAGGCGGGAGCGTCTGGAGCGTCAGGTCCAATGGAGATCCAGACGATTCACAGAGCTGGTGGAGGGCCTAAGTTTACTTCCTTACTCTTGAAGTTAAGTAAATATTAATGTTAATTTTATAGGTAATTATAGCGACTAAATAACTATCCTCTCTCTGGTAGGGTTTCTAACACGCTGGCATATTATTATCTAACAACAAAAAAGATAGCAACAACAGTAATAATCTTCCCCTATAACAAATCTATTATTACCGTAGTTCCCTAATATCCTACCGAGACAAACCTCTTCATTTCTAAAAGAATATAGGAATAATTATATATCCCTCTATTATATTTAGCTCAACCAGTATTTATATCCACTTTAAAGGAAGATATAAGCTGATGACTAGCATCTTTGGTCTCGTTGTATATCCTAAATGGTAGAAGACAAAGTGAAATATCGTTTTATTTAAAGAGATAAATAAATAAATAGATTTTTATTAATACGCCTAGGACTTTAAATGGAGAAAATAGAAGGAGAGACTAAGACTGTCGAAAGAGCTTTTAGATATTTGCTATCGAGCTAATATTTAAAAGAAGAGTAAAATTAGAGCGCTTGCGACAAGAATCTAGGGCTAGGTTGTATTAATTACTGGATTTCATCTCTATATAGCTTGAGGAAAGAATTAGATACAAAGTCACTACTTAAGATCTGCTTAGAGCAATCGCGAAAGGTAATACTTGGGATAAGTTTCACTAAGCTGCAGGCTTTGGATTATGAACCAACTGCAATCATGGGAACCCGCCCTGTTTGTTACAAGGGGAAATTCCGCAGTGAGATTACAATAATATAACGTTAAAGTAAGCATGAAATTAAGAAGAGTAAACTTAATATCATTTTAAAAATTATTTCGATTATATTTCGAAGATGCTAAGACAATAATTATAAAAGCTATACCGCAACGCCCCTTTCAAATCTAGCCAAGCCGAGCCATTCTATTCCACCCCAATCCAATCATTATACAAATATCATAACCTCATAAATTCATACAATTCCCCCCAGCAGAACCATCCTATTCCAAGAATAGAGATAGTCTACCTTCTTCTTTCCTCCTCCTCAACCCTCTCCTCCTCCTCAGAAACCCAGTCTCTAAACCCCTCACCCCTCAACCCCGACACACCTCTCCTAACAACGCCACTCCTCAAACTCCTAGCATCCCTTTCATAGACCACATTAATAACCATCAAACTCGCCACGAAAAGCCAGACATCACCACCTCTCACACCTCTCCACCATCCACGTTTCCTTCCTACCTTCCATAAACTATCCATGGTCGCTCTCAAACTGTACAAAAACTCTCCTCTCGCTTTGCCTTTGACAATAATGCCCCATAAACCACCAAGCATTCCTCCCAAGAAGAAACGTTGCGTAGCGAGGAAATGACGAGGAAACCATTGTTGGAAGAAACAGATTGCTCCCCAGGAAGTGCCTACGGAACCTGCGACGAATGTGCTGTAACGGAGGATGGTGGAGGCTAATTTGTTGAGAGAGGAAATAGGAGCACGGTAGAAGGCTTTGTAGGAGGGAATGGAGAGGACGAGGAAAATGGCTGTGAAGAAGCGGGCTAGGCTGGGGAAAGCTTGAATCCAATAGGTGAGATATGTACGGAGACAAGAAGGGTCGGAGGGGTGAAGCGTTGCACATGGGAGAGATGTTATGAGAGGGTGAGCGGCCGAGGTAATGGGTGTGATGGTGGATAGACTTGGTGGAAGAGTGTTTCCGTTGGGATATAGAATTGGAGAGATGAAAGGTCTAAAATGTATAAGCGATGATTAAGTTAAGACAAATATCTAACTTACGGATAGCTTCTTTTGGCGGTCTCAGCTAAGGTGTCAACTATTTCATATGTATTTGGCCAAGGTAAATAGGCTGGATAGTCCTCGGGTCGATTTTGTATGTATTGAGGAGAGTGTTTCAAGATGAAATCTCCATATGCCTGCACGAATTAGCCCACGATTAGGTACCTCGAAAATTGAATATACATACCTTAGGGAATGTATCCCTATCAAAGACAAAAGCATGCAGCAATTGCCCACTGGTAAACGGGAATATTAGCCAACTGCCCCACCACCAAGGCCTTTCCCATCTACTACCCTTAGGACCCCAAATCCATCCTTCATCCTCCGCATGATTATAGGCGAATTCTGCTGCTCTACTTAAAGCATATATAGAAATAGTAATACGGAGCTGGTCATTCGGATAAGCCGCTAACATAAATCCTGCTAAACTAGCTCCTATTGCTGGAGCAAGACTCGAAGTCAAGGTCCGACTTGTCCGCTTATTCCTCTGACGGAAAGGTCTGGCTTCTGGAGTAAGAAGATGCGCGCGCAGTCGCGTGAAGAACCGGAACAGAATGCGGTGCAATAGAAGTATGGTAGAGAGAGAAAGTGACAGGCGGAAAGTGGTATTGGCCCAGAGCGACACCTTCTTGCTCCTATTACACAATTAGTCCTCTCGCTAAATCCAATTGCCCAAATTGAAGTTGTACCTAATCCCATCTCTCCCAAGAAACCTCTCCTTAATAATCCCCCAAGTCTTCAATCCGGCCGCGGTCGCAAAGAACACCCTTAAACTAGCTCTCACAGCCGCCGCATTGTAATCATCCCTCCCAGGCCTCTCGATCAATTTCTCGACCTTCGCAACCGTCGGCGCGTTCCTCCTTAAAACCTTCGACCTTGAGATGATATACGTGTGTAACGTCTCATACTCTTTCGCGGATATGGTGTAGCGAAGGGCATTTCGTAGAATTGGATCTGCGGTCGATTTCGCAGAGACGCGATCGCGGGGGGCTCTGGAGCCGTCGTCTGGTTTTGACGCCATAATGCTGCGAGATATCACGACATGAGGTGGTTGGCGAGATAGGATTCTGTTGCAGTCTTGTAGGCGTTGGGGCGCGGCTCAAACAACGGGGATGCGGAGGGCCTCGGCAAGACTGTGCGGTGGTAATCACGTGTTAGGTTTCGCTGATTACTCCTTGGGAGACCGGCAATTAGCATCGAAGGGAGAGGGAGGCTGCTAGGACACAGACAAGATGACCGAACAAAGCTCGGAGTCTGACTCAAAAATATATACATGGTAAAATTTGCTAAGTTAACACAGAATTAGAAATTAAATACAACTTGTGGAATATCAGCTATGCTGTCTTATCCTACCCATCCCCTTAGTAACTCCACATAAAACCATATGTACTCTACTACTCTACTACTATACAATATTCGTACATGTTCATTCAGCCTCAACAAGAGTCGAGTCTTCCACTGGGATCCTGTCCTTCAACCATGCAAGTGTTGCTTCGGTTCCCTTTTCAAGAACGGTGTACTTCGGGACCCGAAATCTGTTTCCTCTGACATCTAGCCTCTCGAGACCGCCAGGCCCTCCCAGGAGGCCAATTCTGGCATTCAGGCTGTTAATGTCATTACTGCTGCAGTCGAGAGTCCTCAGGCCCTTGACGGACTCGGGACTTAGCTCTCGAATAGTGTTATTCGAAGCGAGGAGTGTGATTAAGCTGGGAAAGTGTTTCTTCAGAGGTGGCAAGGTAATCAGTCGATTGAAGCTGATATCGAGCCTTTCTAGTAGCGGGGCTTTCAAGTGTTGGATCAGTGATTGTAGTGTGATCAGGGTATTGGAACTGAGGTTGAGATCTTTCAAGACTGGCAGCTCCAGATCATCTTTCATAAATCGTTCCCCATCCAGCTCGTTATGAGAGATGCTCAATGTGGTAAGACTTAGCGCAAAGAATTCTATTGAGCTTGGTATTTCCTTGAATATATTGTGGTGAAGCTCGAGAACCTTGACAACGTTGTTAGCAGCAACATCTGCTGCCGTTACAGGATTCAAAGAGTGAGAGTTAGTATTTGATCGATCGAGGACGCCTCCAAGTTTGACAGGCCAATGGGATGACGTCGGCCGAGATGTCGCTGGGGATCCTGGTGCCGAATAGAAAGACCCATCAGCTTCGGGCTCTTTTTCTGGTGCTGATGGCTCGTTTGGGGTCATTCGTGCCTTGAGGGCATGTTTTAAATCATCTGTAGACATGCCCGAGAACTTCTTCTCTCGCAGAGGATTACCGCTGATTCCGAACACTACTAAGCTTTCCATTCCCCCAATTTCATCATCTAGAATTTTGAGATCGTTGCCGCTGAAATCGACGCTTTTTATCTTTGGCAACGTGACAAAGCCTTTCGGTAACAAGCTAATATGGTTGTCCTCAGCAGCAATATTGAGGAGAGCAGTCCAGGATGTCAAATCGGGAAGGCCAGATATCTGATTTGCGGAGCAACTGAGTTGATGAAGAGACGGAAGCTTCAGGGATCCTGAAATATCCAACCCTGTAAGAGCATTACATGTGACATCAAGAATCTGAAGCTGTGAGAGCTCAGTCACTTCTGTTGCAATAAGAGTCCCGGAGAGGTTATTCTTGGCAGCCCATAGCTCTGCAAGGGGCAGCTGGCTCAACGCATCGAATGGCAAGGAAGCGATTTTGTTCTCAGAGATATTTAGCACCCGCAACCGGGAAATCGCTTTCAATTCCTCGGGGATAGAGATTAGTGCATTGCGTTGTAGCTCCAGTCTTTCCAGGTTGATGAGGCTAGATATGTTGACGGGTACAGAGCCAGAAAGTTCATTTCCAGCAACTTTGAGGTCTCGTAAAGACGATATCTGAGACAAAATCTCGAAACAGTCATTACCAAGTTTATTGTTAGACTGCGAGACATTAGCACTTATCTGTCAAAGTATTTGGGTCAGACTCACAAGATTCAAAGATGTTAGAAGCTCCAAGCGTCTTAATCCTAGAGGAAGGGCTCTAAGGATATTTCCATGAAGGTCGAGAGTCTCCAAACCTACTAGATGTTAGAGTTAAATGCATACGAAAATCTCAATGTCTTGCCAATTCTCGTATTTGTGTAACATGGGATACTTGCCTCCGAATTGTCCTCCTGTACCATCATCATCGTCATGGTTTTCTCGAGGGTTGACATCAGGGAATATGTCATCAGAGAGTATTTCGAATTCATTGTCAGCAGCCACAAGTCGTGTCAAGTCAACGGATTCGGCCCAAGATCCCCCATGCATATAACCAGCTTCGAGATTGTACATATTCATGACTTCCTCTGGCATCTCTTTCAGTCCCATAGCAGCAATATTTAGTCGACCATCGGTCAGCGCAGAAGCAATTCGTTTCTTAAGAAGTCCCTTGGCACCACTTTGATCGACATTCTGATTGAACGGATCTTCAGGCAGGCCAAAATCGAAAGTTCCGGAGGCTATTACTGGCACCTCATCCCCACTGACCGAACTAGGTAGAGCGGATACCTTAGCTACTGCAGCACGTTTGGCTGCTTTAGCCTTAGCTATCTGATCCCTCAATGCCATGGAGGACTTTCGAGGTGATGCATCTTTGTCACCTCCGGGGGAAGTGTGCGCGACTGAGCTTTTGGATGATTTAGATATATTGGGAGCTACCTCGGATGTATTCTCAGATGGTGTAATGGAACGAGGCATTGCATTCTTCTTGGATGCAGGGCCAATCTTGTCGGCGTCCCGATCCTGGTTTAACGTCTGTAGGGATGGTTTTCGGAACAAACCATTGATTGAAGCACGTGGTTTTAATGGCCGAGACGAGAAAGTCTTGCTGCCAGACTTCAGGGCTGGTGAATTGGTAGACACTTTAGCTGGGCTTGGTGAGCGTTCATGAGCGGTTGAGCTAAAACTTGGCGACGGAAGCTTCGAGACCGAGTTGCCTGCGAATGGTAGGCTGGTTCTAATGCTGGAGGGCACCCTTACAGGTTTTGCCATACTTAACCTTTTGAGAGGGGTATGAGTGTTTGAAGTGTTTGCCGGAGCTCTCAGATCAGGTTGAACTGCTGAATTAGAGCTTGAAGTTGGGCGAGAGCTCACAGATCTCGAGGGAGGTCTCATGCTTGGATCATAACTGGACCCAGGGCGGGATAATGAGCCACCGCTGGAAGGGGGTCTCATGGGACTTTCTGATCTGAAAAAACTCGAGTTGCGCTTTTGCATAGCCGGAGAGGGTGGGACATTCTGCAGAGTCTCAACGGTTCGTTCCGCTAAGGATGGCCTAGGTTTTCGAATGGACCGAGCAATGTGTGATTCTTCCACGGGTACAGTATTGCTTTCTCGTGGCCCTTGATCCTCCTCTAGCGGCTCAGGCCGCAGCAAACTCTCTCGCAGAAAGGATTTTGAAGGTTGCCTGTGTAGGGATTCTCTACTTGGCTTCCGCAACGGCTGGCGAGTACTTTGTGACCGTCCTATTGACCCCGAGACATCACGTTCTTGGTGGAATGTAGCAGATGGTTCACGGCTTCTGGGAGGTGTTGCTTGGAGTCGTGGGTTGGTTGGGGTTGAAGAGAGATGCTCGCGCGAAGGCGCATTTCGTAGTCGTGGGTTGATAATGCTCAATCTACCTGGTTGCTGCAGGTTTTCTCTCGAGGCGGCTGGGCGAAGGCTAGGTTTACGAACTGGGAGTCTGGAGGGACGTGGGATGCCAGACGGCTTCGATGCATCGGGGGAATGGTCCATCTCTGGAGATACGCTAAATCCTTTGGCGCGGCTCAGTTGCTAGTTGCTGGTTGCTGGAAATGTAATGACTGTGGGATTTGACGAAGGAAAGGAGTGAGGCTGGCACACGGTTATCAAAGCGTCCAGATCATCTCCACGCACAGGAAAGGACGATCTCGCGGCGGGCAGCTATTCGTTGCTTCCCCAGAGCCCAATAGCGTGGATAGCGTCGTGGAGAGCTTCTAGAGAGCTCAAGATTGTCCCTAGCTTGCTGAAGACGGGCCGCGGAATAACGGTCGAGAGGTGAGGGTGCGGTAGGGGGAAGCTATGAATTACCCCAGTCCGGAAGCCAAATCCCCCAAATACAAGGTCGTCTGTTGGTTTGGTGTCCTGAAAGGAGCTTGGGGCACATCAATCTCCCCCCACTGCTTTGGTGGCCGGCCCGGGAAATTGTGACTCCTCGTCAATCGAGAACGGCGGCTGCTAGGTTGAGAACCCTAAGGCTTATTATGCATACAGTTTACCACCAGTCGCAGGCGGCCCCTTGAATTTCACCGTCGCAACCTTCTTATCGGCAAACCTCGCTGTGGTTGAATCTGGTTATTAATATTAAAATTCATGATTTATTTACTCTTTTATACTTATATTGTTCAGAGGAGAAAAGTATAACACTTACAGGGAAAACAGGTAAGAAATAAATACCACAAGGAGTAAAGAAGTTAGATACTTTAGGTCAAAGAAAGGGGGTTAATAACTAGTTTTCTTTTCATTTTATATTCATTATAAGGAAGTATAAAGGACAAGGATATATTAGCGATTAACTGCTTTTATGAAATAATCAAGAACTAATAGTAGCATTATACTAATAAGTAAGAGGTTCAACGACAACAAGATTTAATAGCGTTGCAGTTTCCGCAGTGTTGCGCGCCCTGAGAATCGGCGCTTATACAGGTCTTGGCGTTCTCGACGTAGCAATGGCCGGAGTCGATCTAGCAGAAGCGGAACATGGACTAGCGCCGTCACCTGGTCAACGCTAATGCAACAAAGGCGCCGGAAGAACTGTGCGGAGCGCGCTCAGTTTCCCGGCCATCCTACCACCTCATGCCGAAACCCTGATCCTCTCCCGCCCTCGCCCTCCAGTTCTCCCCACCTCCCTCTCTGCAAGCAAAGATCACCCACCTCACCCGCAGAATTGCGCTCATTGAAATTCCAAGTTCATCGCTTTCGAATCGCATTACACCTTTAGCGCTCCTTTCTCGGGGAAGACGCGGCTGCTCGCGTTCTGCCTGATGGTCGAAGTCGAAGGCCTATCGCATTCACTCGCCTACATCAACAGATCGAGGTCCGCTTTCGATTGATTCAACGCTGCAACCCTTTGAGGACGGCTCGATCAAAAGAGATATCAGCGTTACCTGTTTTGTCATCTCCCTAGTCTGATCAAACCTAGTATTTGCCAATTGACAGAAGTCGCCTCGCGCAACGCCGTCACAATGGACTCTGCCTCCTCGTCGCAATATGCCTCGACACCTCGAACAATCCCCTCGACGCCACAACCCGACGGGGCTGACCTACCTTCCAAAGAGGACCTACCACTCGCTGAATCCCCTTCATCCTCTATGCTTGTCGCTGACTCTTCCTTAATTGCACCATCCTCGTCAATCACTCCCCCACCATCGTCCCAAGCCCGCGATTTACGCATTCTATCTGCGAGAACCCCAGAGCCTGCTCACTCCTCATCTCCTCCTCCCACCACCATGGGCACGGCCAAGCGCAATGGCGCAGGCTTACCCTCGTTCAAACAACCCAGTGCCGAACAAATTGCCAATGCCTCTGAGGATGAGCTAAGGTCGATGCTGGATGCTGTACTCATTCAGAATGAGAAGCTCACTGTCATTGCCAGCGAAGCTCGTATGTCTGCTGCCCATTATAAGCTTCAGCACAATCTCCTTACAATCGAGAGCGAAGAGGCTTTAAAGCGGATGGAAGTGGAACACGATATGACTAGGCGGGAGGTCCAGGTTCTTCAAATGAATGGCCAGGGGCGTGAGGCTATCGAATACGTGGCGAAACTAAAGGCTTATTGCAAGTCCTTAGAAGAGGACCATGTATCAGTCATCCGACGACTTGAGAGAGCAAAAAAGATACTTGTTGACAAGGATGATGAAATACTCGACCTGAAGGACGAGAACCAACGATTTGCAGACCGTATTCGCCAGAACAGGGAGCATATTAACGTCTTGCGTAGTCCTGGTGGACCACTTCATATTACAACCCCTAAGATCAGTCCAGCGACCCCTCAGCAACACCGATATACTCCAAAGCAAACCCCGACAACGAACCGTTCGGTCAGGTATCTCCATGCGAATCACCAGGATAACCAGGACCGATTTGATGCACTCATCCAAGCCAGCTCTGTTCTTAGCCAAGAGAATAATAGCGCTCCCTCTACTCCAATTGTTGCTCGCAAACCTCTACCAAGAACTCCCAATAGACATAACCGTGGGGTCCTCTCGCTGTCCTCGCTCCCAACCACGCCTGGAATGAGCAGACATCATCATGTTAGCTCTACCCTCTTGCCCTCCGCGGTCCTATCTCCCCGTCACGAGTCACGCGTTTCTAACCATGGTCGTCCGTCCGTCCAATATCCAGTAGAGCGACGCCGCAAATCCCGTGATAGCACCATTTCTGCAGATGACCACGACGAAATTGTTCGTGCCCTGGCCGACGGGTATCGTGAGGAAAGTGAGATACCAGAATCCCGGGCTAGCCAGAGTGCAACCGACTTGCTGCGCGCTGATCCTCGAGAATCGTTTGAAGTCATAAAGTCACGGACTCATACTCCAAATCCAGGCGAGAAGGGCCTTCACCAATCCAAGATCTTTGGGGCAGTTACGAAGCGGAAGTTAGATGATGGCAGTGGACATGAATCAAGCAAGAAGAAGGTTCGTGCTGGTGACGGTATTGGTCTCGGAATTGGATTTGAGCCAACTCGTGTCTAAGGGGGGTTATTTATGAGTGATGGTGGCACTCCTGTATGTAAGAGTAAGACGATTGGTTGATAAGTGCTAGGTACTGAGAAGAACCACGCGGTTCAACAAGTAATAGAAGCAATATGGGTGGTTGGTTCAGAAATAGATGATGCAACTCCAGCTTTCACAAGAATCTGCTGAAGTTCAGAAGTCAAACCCGGTAATCAATGCCTGTAATGTTACTCTATTGTGCCCCGATGTCATTCGGAACAGGTCCTGCTATATCATCTGGAACGGTCCTGCCATTATCCTATCTAACTTAGCTGATCCCGCTGCGAAGTGCGGCTTACCGTAGACATAGAAAAGACGAGAAAATCGTTGCCACAAGCTTCGCCGTATTTGATTCGTCCTTTGCATTTAGTAGACCTAATTCGCAGGATTTGTCAGCAAAATGTCTACAACACCTCGCAGACGGTCCTCACCCACCCTTTAGACAAGCAGTAAGAGAGAGCCTTGGCCACATTCTTTCTTTGAGAATTCTTTTGATGAGCCGTGGCACACTTATACCTACTTTAATATCTCGGGGGGATTAAGGCTACTCTCTACTACTGGCACTATGCTTGTAGGAGGATACGAGGCCATCGAGAACTGGACATCCCCAATATTGACCAGGAGACCAGGAGATCTTGCTCGCCTACTTTCGCCCTTCCCCACACTACATATACTCCGTAAATTCAGGCCGCACAGTCTAGGTCGGTGAATCTGAGGCCTCCTCCAAAAAAAGACGTCGTGTTCTCGGAAAGGCTGAGCATTTATCGCCAGGATAAGGCTGAAGAAAACTGATGCCTGAAACGAAGGATCCGATTTCGACTCTTTGGGCATTACGCGACCCGATACGAGAGACATCTTCACACTGAGGGACGCTGTTGTTTTACCGCCAATCGTGGCGCAGTCGTAATAAGTGACATTGCATTGCGTTTTCCAATCACGGGGAGTTCTTCCTCCAAGGCGCGATTTCAGCCTTCTTAGTAGTATAATTCCCCGCGACCCTTGAGAGCGCTATCCCCTCGACAAGCTTAAGGATGAACTCTTCCAACACTCTCGATTCTGTGCACAAGGGTTTAACACATAACCAAAGTCTACTTGGAGTCAGTACAACTCATGAAAACTTACAAATTACTCCCCAAGCACAGGCCAGTATGATTCAGAGCATAGCAGACATCTTCGAACTTGAAGAAACTGTAGAAGATGCAGATCAGGTGATGGCCGATGGTGAGGAGGATAAGGAGGAGGAAGTTGTCATTGATTTGGAAGATCAAACCCGACGAACAGAAAAGCTAAAGGGTGTATTGCCTCTTATCAATCAGCTGTGGTGGGCGGATTCGGATCTCATTGATTTGGCTATAGAAAAGCTTGCAGATGGTAGTCGAGATTGTAAGTTAAGCAAAATTGCCTCTTCCTAAAGTTTCTACCCGCACTGCTTAGCTAGACCAAATATTCCCAAGAAAAACGACTCCCTCAGTTAGAAAGAGCATGGTGTTCTCCGCTAATGCGTTCTTAGCCAAATGGCGAATACCCATGGGTGATTCTGGAGTACTGGATTTCGTCCTTGATATTATTAAGTCGAACACTTTACGTCATAGTATGGGCATTCATGTCCTACGACTAATAGGAAACTCATCTGCAGACACAGGTAGTACTTGCCCCTTATTCCACGACACCTAACACTAATGCACCTAGATGAAAATCGAGCACGTGTCGTATCCTCTGATAGCTTGTCTGCTATCATATTCCAACTGAAAGATTCCTCGCTGCTTCCTTTTACGATACCAGTTCTATATAATATTTGCATAGATTATGGTAGGCGAAGTTATCAGACAGAAAGACCTTTATAACTAATTTCTGAAAGAACCTGCGCAGCAGCAAGCTTCTCAACTACTACTCACCAAAGAAATTACTGAGTTGATATCAAGTCCTAGATTTGACGAAAGCAGAGCGTTTCTCGGATATGCTTTAAAAATTTTAGATCTCATGGCTGTCCAAGGTAAAGAGCGTGTACCTAAGCTTTCAATAGAGGCTAACATAGATGTAGCTACAGATGTTGAACTCGCTCCAGAAAATACACCTGTAGTGCTTCTCCGTATTGCAGCTGTGACCGACAAAAAGCATTCAGTTACCGATCAAGACGACTTTGTCGCTTTAGTCAATATAGCAGCTGCGTATTTGAAACATGAGAGATTTCAAAGAGCATTAATTTCCCTCGGTGCTGTAGATACCATACTTGCTATTCTGGTCGATTCGTACACTCGCTTTGACTCTCATCCTTCTTTTGTGGGAGAGCCCGATGAAAACGATGCAAAAGCCCTTGTTGAACTACGCAGCAACCTCAACCAGGTGCTTTCCGACATTTCAGCACTTCCAGAATTCAAGGAAGCATATCCTGTCATATCCCCTCTGACGAGCTTCCTCCGCAGGTGGCTTCTCAGTCCCCAATTACAACTACAAGTATGTGCCTGCATCATGCTTGGAAACCTCGCTCGCTCCGATGAAGCTTGCAAGGAGTTCGTCCAAACATGTCAGGTTCACAGGCCTCTTGTTACAGTCCTCAGAGAGGCAAATGATTCCCAGCTCCTACATGCTGCCCTTGGGTTCTTGAAAAATCTCGCTCTTCCTGCCTCGAATAAAGAGGCGCTCGGTGAATGTGGGCTGTTCGATGTGCTTCCCCGACTATGGGCTCTTGACACCTTACAACAAATACAACTCTCGTCCATCTCTCTTGCTCGGCAACTCACAATTGGAACCTGGGAGAACGTCCGAAAAATGTTTGCTAGACTTTCTCAAGATGAAGGATCGCCTGCGAATGCTCGAACCTATATGTCTATCCTCATCGCACTTTTTGATCGTACAGATGTCGAACCGATTAAGATGGAGATATCTCGACTAATCACTTCCATTTGCCGAGTTTTCAATACCTATACTGGCCGAACCCCAGAACAAATGAAGCGTATACGAATCAAATTCTTCATCATGCATCCAGATGTCGGAAGACCTTTAAGTTTCATGGTTTCTCAAAACAAATGGCCAGTCGTCCGAAGTGAGGGATGGTTTGTATTTGCTCTTCTCGCTCGATTTCCAGAGGGAGCACGATGTATCAGTGATGTCCTGCAAGACGTCAGAATTTTCGAACCATTGGTTGAGATACTCACCGGAAAGAAATTACGAGATTACAAAATGCCTGATTCCTTTCCCCCAAAGCCAACCACAACCACGCCATCGGAACCTTCCTCTTCAGCCTCTTCTCCCGATTCCGTTGTTTCTCCTACAGCAGCAGTTATTTCCTCTCTTACAGCCGAGGAAGTCAAGCCTCATGCTCAAGCTGCGGAGATGGCAAGATTAGATAGAGAAAATGCTTTGGTTCTGGTTTCAGAATTGTTAAAGAATGGTAGTGAGGGAATGGCTATTATGCGGAGGACCATGTTTGAAGATTTGTTGAGGGGTGGTGCGAATCTGATGATTAGTTATAGGGAGGTAACGAATAGGTTGACCGAGTCGACTAATGAGGGTAGGCGAAGGTTGGGGTTGGGTGTGCAAGATGTGAGCGTTCAGGCTTATGGCGAGTTTGCTAGTTAGGGAGAGGATGAGGGGGGGGTAGTGGGTCGGAAGTTGAGGCAGGTTGCGAGAATATAGAAGTCATCTTTGCATATTTGATATGTTGCATCTGATCTAAGGTATCCTATTTGATAGCGTTGATCGTGAATTTTAGTCGTTAAGATACAAATATAAAGGAATATCTGTATATGAGAATGTTTGTAGTAGATTTAAAATTCTCTGACTACATATTTATTGTTTTAATCTCATGACCAACGACGAATGAACAAAATTTTGCCAGTCCTCTATGTCAACTCTTCTTCTCCTTGACACCCAAACCATCTTACTTCCTCGCCAACTTCTTTGCCCTTTCCTCCACTTTCCTCTTCTTCCTTACTTGGGTGCGGTCTTCGATTTCCCTCCTAATATCTTCCTTCATCTTCTACTCTTTGAAGCTAAGTAATCCCATACCCTTCCCTACTTCAATAAAGTCCCACCAAATTCGTCCTCCACGTATCTCTTCCTCCTCTCCTCTTTCTCTCTCTCTATCAACCTCCTCTTATAACTCCAAATTCCTCTCCTTATACTAACGACTCCCGGTATCCTCTTCCTTTTTCCACGACGAGATACTAGTCTCCAGTAGATCCTTCTTTCGAAAGGACGGGAAACATACCAAGTCCTCCAATAACTTTAATCTTCCTTATATAATTCCTACGAATCTCACTCTTCGTACTTCACAACATGATATCATTTTCAAGCTCTGCAAAATACGTATTAGTGTCATAGGCACGCACATACAGTCTTCCTAATCTTTTAATTCCCCTTTTCGTGTTAATTCCCGAGTACACCATAGGATAAATACCCCAAACGCATTTGAATATCACCGATGGAGAATCCAGGTATAGGAAATACCACAGAAATCGCAAGTATATCTCAGTATTATTCTCCTTGCTAGTTTAAAAAGGTTCATTCAGCGATTTGGAATTGGTCTGCCAATAAATAGACTTGCGATTAGAGTCATTGAAGTTGAGATGATGTGCGTCAAACTCTAAAGTCTAAAAGGGAAAGTTAATCTTATCATCTATAACTCTTCTTTTCACCTTCGCAAAGGGCGATAGCTAAAGCCCACCATTTTATCAAGAGGAATCCAAAAACATAAGTCTCTCTCGCTTAAAAATATATTCGATGAGCATCAACGCGTAACGAGTTACCCGAAATTGAAGAAAGTAGTCACTGAAATAGCTACTATGATTTAATAAAAGTACTATAATGACGATAAAAACAAAAAAAGTAAAAAAAATTAGATAAGGTTTAAAATAGAAAAAAACTTCGACAAAAAAGATCCGTAATCATGATCTTATCCAACTAACTTGGCCCAGCGCACATATTACAGGTTCTAACCCCCTTCGTAACTACGGCGTACGAGAAGACGGTTTATAATACCCATTATGGGTTGAGAGCGATACTCTTTAATTGATATCATATTTATATATATATATACCTTATTATCCATACCCTTCGCAAACCTAAAAAAAAAATCCTAACACTTTTTTCTTTTCTTCAAATTGTACATAATATAACGCGTCGGACCTGAAGATTTTCTTAGATCGTAACTATACTAATATATTGTCAAGGAAGGGGATTGGAAGGAGATAGATCTAAAGAGGGTACTACTGAAACTTAATTCATGTCAACATCTCAGGGTTTTCGAGGGAGGGATAGATGCGTGAACCTTTTCGCTGCGGTAATAAAATTGATATATATATATATGGCGTCGAGAGAAAATCAGCTTCATTCCTTTAGTAATTCTTGGGAACTACATATTGAGTATATAGGCAAGATACTGCTGTCTGAGAGGAACGCAAGGTTCGGATATATGCCAACAAGGGAATACCCATAACTATGGCTGTTGCGCGCAACCCATCTAAAGATATAAAAAACCACCCCACCCCACCCCACACAAAATCCACCAAACTCAACCAACAAAACCAAAAACATAAACATCAATCTCCTCATCCTCACCTCCAATCACCGGCAAAGGAACAGAAATCTCATCTTTAACAACAAAATGCCCATTCCTCATGAGCTCGAAAAAGACCAGCTCACTATCATGTCTAATCTTCATGGCTAAGCAAACTACAATCTCCCTATTAATCCTCGCCAGCGCTTTCAAAGTCTCAACTAGATGTGGAACCACATCCGGATTATAGGTACAATCGGATATTATCACCATATCCCATTGAACCCCTTCGATATTTGAAGGTAGAGGAGAAGACCAATCGAGAATCTGATGGGAGATTCTATTTGAATTAGAAACCTTCGTTTGATCATCATCATCATCAAAGATTCTAATATTATAATCTAGAATCTCTGAAGCATCTTCGAGATCGGTGAGAAGAATTGAAGATGAGGATTTACTCATCGTTTTTGCAAGTATTATACCTACGATTCCGCAACCGGCACCGAGTTCGATTATCTTGGCTTCCTTTTTGCGGAGGATATGTTGGAGGGCTGGTAATCGGGGGAGGTTTGGGATTTCATGGCCTTTCTTTCTTTGGGGTTGAGGGGTTGGTGGGTGGGATAGGAATTCTAGGTATGCGGAGAGAACAAGACCTGCATCCCTTTATGGACAGTGTCAGTTATATTCGAGAAAAGAACCATCCCTGCCGCCTAGCTGTGTCCTACCAAATATGTCGCGCAATGGAATCTCCCGTTTCCTCCCATATAGTGATTGACCCTTCAGGTTTCAGGTTGAACTGACGTCCAGCTTTACCTCCTGTAGGGTTTGATTTGATAGGCAAGCTTATAAGAGAGACGATACTACCTTCACCATCACCAGTGGTCTTATGACGGATGGAATCAAAAACGTCTGTAAAGAAGTTATTCGCGTATCGTGAGTCTTTAGGCTGTATTCGCAGCTGAAGATCTGTAAACTTGTCAACCGTTGGAGTTAATGGGAAACTGATTTCCAGGCTTCGCATTCCACTGTTTCCAAACCACATGTAGAGTGGCCCTTTCTTTACTATCTTCTCATGGCCTACAATGAATAGCAATTCGACGTCTAGTGCGACATCCATTGCTAAGAAGGATTCTCCTAGATCAGTTGTGATTGTAATTTTGGCATCGACCTTTGTTTTGCCGGGCCCCAGTTTAGGAGACTTGAGGAAGCGTATGTAATGCATTTCGAGGAAGTTTTTTGCTTGTTCAGCCCTAGCTGGTGATGCACCCTGGCGCAATACCCAGGAGTCGCCCGCTGTATGTGATGTTTTCGAGGTCCCCGAGTTTGACTGTGGCCTCGAGATGGTAGATTGCACCTTGTGTACACGGATGGCGGAGCCTCGTCTGAAGTTGACGTTGTAATTAAGCAAAAAGAGCGGTTTATCAACGTCCAGTTACTTCCAGGACCCTGTTGTTCTTCTGACCAATATCCCAGCCTTGTCCAAGCTGTGAAACAAGAAAGTCAGCCCTATGGTACGTACCTGACCGCGTCAAGCCTTTCCCTTATGATGTCTTTCCCGTGCTCAAATCTTGATGCAGGGAAAGCAGTCGGACTTTGGATCGTGATTACCAACCAGGTTGACGGGTCCCAGTCTCGCCGAACAACGCCTTTGACTCTGCATGCGTACCCAATAACACACCCAATATAATCAATCTGCCAAACAGCCAACGCCAGATCTTCCAGGTCCTGATGGGTGGATAGATCGTGGCAACAAGGCTACAGACGAGCAGAGCCTCTCTGTAGCAGTACCTAAGCCCAAGCCCAACTCAAACCGACAGCCCTATGGAGTCCAAGAGCGAGTTGACCGAGTAGAGGCTCCTGATGTCAACTCCAGACGCCTTCAGCACAGCCAGTGCAACCCCAAATCAATCGGCGTCTCTCGATCTTGATTCCTCCTCGAACGAGCCGAGATTCCCAGCAATGCCCAGGAAACAAGTTTTTGATACCAGAAGCCCAACACCGACTCCAAGCGGACCCCAATCGCCCTCTGGTCCAGCCTCGCAGCCCCCTCTCGTCACAATAACCTCCCACCAACACGCGCGCGGCAATGCTGGCCCCTCACGAGGCAACAAGCCCCTCTCCCCCTCCGTCGCGCCTGTTCTCAGCCCGACCCCTCCACACCGGCAGAAAAAGCGCTCCTCACTGGCCGGCTCGACACCCCCTACACTCAACTTCTAGAAGCCCCAGGAAAAAACGTCCGGAAATCGAGGCTATGCCAATCTGCAACTGTGCCGACCTAAAGATATCGCGGTGCGTCGCCGGCAGTTGGACAGGAATCTGGAAATACCCCGTGGAGTGAGGTGAGATGAGGTCAGAAGGCTGAGCAGCAGAGGCCCGGATGCGAGGGATACCGCGTTCGCCAAAAATAGTGCACGTTGTATAAAATGCCCAACTGGATGAATGGTGACGCGGTCGCTGGCGAATAAATAGGATAACTTATTTTCGTCCACTCACAGGACTTCGCCTGGCCCCCAGCCCTCTCCCCAGCGGCAGCCAACCGCGGCCCGCAACAGCACACCCACTAGACACATCGAGGGCTCCAAAGGGAAGAAACGTGCCCGCGGGCGGCAGAATCATACAACGCCAAATATCCTCCTGCCTCCTCCCACCCACCCATGATCCTTCCCATCCGTCCCGCCTGCACCGTCCCATCGATCGCGCACACGGAAAAAGCAGCAGAGAGGACCGGCAAGCCACACGCGCAAATCAACGCCGCGGCCTGGGGCGGTCCTACCCAACTGCACCCGACATCTCTCGTGTGTGGTATTTCCCTTGACTGGCTGGCCGGCCCACGCTTCGCGCCCACACCACGGGCGGGCATGAGTGTTGGGCTGGCCTGCATACGGGCACCGTGCTGCCCACCGCGCGAAAAACTTCCTGCTGGGTCGGGCGATGGGGAAATCTGGTAAGGCCAACCTGTCATCCTCCCACCAAATCCCCCCTTTCGCCTTCCCGGTGCTTCTGCGCCCTTCGCTGCCCTCGTGGGAAGGGGAGAAACCTTTCGTGCTGGCCAGATGACGGCGAGATTACCAGATTGCAGTCACCCCACCCGATATCGTAGGGTCGCACTGGCCAGGGCATTGACCTAAAGCCCCCGAATGCACCGAGGCCATCCGTCGCGCCGTGGCCTGTCTGGTCCGTCTGGCCAGCAACCACCCAGGCGACAAGCCGACCGAGCACGACAAGGAAGAATTTTTCATCGTGGCTTCCCGTCCGAGGAGGCCCGGAGTGTACGAAGTCGGACGGAAAAGAAAGAAGCAAAGGGAGAGATAGGCATCGCAGGACGAGACACGCCGAACCCCCCCCAACAACTTGGCCAACATGACGCCGCAAGGAATGATACATTTGTTCCCCGTCGGTGGGCGAGACACAGAGATGTGTTGGGATGTTTGTTGTATGGCAGCCACAACGAAAGTCTGCAAACCACACAGCACGCCTCGTCTACGAGTACAGGACACATGCGAATCATCAGATACCAACCCGTACAAATCGCTAACATTCCACGCCCACCACCAACTCATCTCAATGACGATGATGACACAAGGTAAGCAATCGCAGGCAGCCTCACGCAAACAATCTCTGTTTGCAAAGTCCCCAGAAAAAAAAAAGAGGTCTCCGTATGTATGTATGTATTCCTGACATTTCAATTATCACTCGGTGTGTGTGTGTGTGGCAGAAAAAAAAAGAGGGTTTCACGCTTCCAGTAACTAATGCCTGCGTTGCATATGCATGAACTTACACACGGTCCAATCCAACAGTCCCACACATAGCATTATCCATTCCCCCCTTCCCATCCCATCCCATCCATGAATAAAATAAAAAAAATATTAGGAGAGAAAATTGATTCCATTCCTTTTTGGCAAAAAAAAAAAAAAAAAAAAAAAAGAAAAATCCCATTTTTATTTCCGGGTATTAGGCTTTAAGATCATTTAACTAAACAAATTCATAAATAAATAAATAAATAAAATAGAGTTCCAAAGGGCTAAATAGTAATCTACACTTGATTGATTGATTGATTGATTGATTGATTGATTGATTGATTGATTGATATTAATGATACCTAATCAGTCGACGAAAAAATTAAATTAAATTAAAAAATTTCGTAAAATTATCATCTCAACTTCTCTTCCCACCCCAACCCATCATCATCAATCATATCTGACACAAAAAGCGGGCGAAGAGAGACCCCTTACCTAAAACAATCAACAATCAACAATGTAATGAAAATATCACCAAAAAAAAATTAAAAAAAACAAGACTCATCTAAATTCCTCCAGTCGAGAAACTCACATTAATTATCCTTGAGAAAAAGAAAAAGAAAAAGCCAATTGTGTTCGTGGTTTCGTCAATAAAATAATAATTTATTGACGTTAATTATAATGATTTTCTTATTCTAAGCTATTTCCCTTTCCATCCACCAATATATCTCTTCATTCGTTCATTCCTCCCTATTCTTTCCCATTTCTTCTCTCAAAAAAATAAAATTAGAAATATAAAATCTTGGTATTGGGGTATCTGAAAAAGACAACGACAAGATTAACCTTTCACCACCAGGTATCGTAATCGAAAAAGTATGCAACGAGCTTTGCGTAACCGGCAGACCGACAGGAGGAGGTGAGAAAACTACACTACACAACGCCAGCACCCAAGTTGCCAATGCCACAGATAGACAAATCCCAGATGTCATAAGGCTCCCCGAGTCCGAGTCTCCCAGTGATAAAAAAAACTTGGAGAGAATCTCAAAAAGCATGCCCAGCCAACCACCATAATAACTAACAATACTATTACAATTTCCCATCTGACTTCTGTGTTCCAAATGCGCAGCGCAGAGCTGAGAGGACCAAACAAAAACAAAAAATATCAAATATATCGCAGGCGCAAAAATTTCAAAACACATACCCAACAAATGCCGCACAGTCCCCGAATGGTTTATCCTGCCAACTTTTTGTGCCCTTTGCCCTGCAGAAAATCAAACGTCCATAATGCGTTCAGAGTGAATCCCGCCCAATGCCTGACTGACCGGTAAAAAGAAAGATGGGTCGCCCCGTAGCCATCTTGATATGTTACAATGCACCGCCGTAAAGCATAGTATCGCGAGGTGGTATCTTCGTAGACCATATGAAATAAAAGTAAACTCCTCGTCATCGTGACCTCCCCATGGTTTATTATCCGGATTCTATTGTCCTGGTCGTCGTAGGATATCTTCACAGTTGGCGTCGAATCGCAAATTCCATAATCGTATCGATGCCATGAATTTCTCCGTCTGGTCTAGTTGGCGATCGCGGCCGAAAATCGAGTCGACGAATTCGGTACCTGCGTTTTTGCCTAATTGTGATGTTCCCTTCTTTCCTGCCCGCAACATGGGCGTTTCGCATGCTTTCAAAAGTTTCTTTAATTTGTCCATGAGTCGCTCTCCGGACTCGATGAAATCTTCCACCATTTCTTTATTGTCGGCGGTGCGGATTCGTAGCATACATTCCTCGGCGCGTCTGACCTTACCCGCAAGTTGAATTAAGAGAAGCCAGAGTTCGCCGGCTACGTCGGCGAATGGTGTTGATGAGCCGTGGTGGTATACTGTCCAGTCGTATATCCACTTGCCAAGACTGTTGGCATCGAAGACGCTGCCTAACAGCATGATAGGTTCTTCTGCGGGATCCCAATTCTTGAGGGAGTATCCCGGTGGAATGCGGTGTTTGCGCGCGTCTTCCTCGGTAGCTTTGGGAATGGCGACTTTCTTGATTGGTGTAGCAGCGGGACGCGCTGTGTGTGATCGTTGTGGTGTTGAGGACGATGGTCGTCGTCGTCTTGGTGGAAGTTCGTGGAGGACGTCCTCATCGAGGTCGTCTCTGTCAGCGGGATAGCCTTGAGCCTGAGAATAGTAGTACTGATCAGTGCCACGACCACGATAATTATAACTTGTCTTTGAAGGCCGCCGGCTATACTCTCGGTAGATCACACCATCTACGAGAAAGTCTACATATTCATATTCATCCTCGTCGGAATCCCCATGAGAGGTTCGATAGGAGTAAGAATGACGCCGTTCACGGCGGGGAGGCGTCGACCAAGAAGTTTGTTTTCGACTCACATTGGCAGTCGCGTAGTGTCCGCTAGAATTATATCTGGGCGAAAACGTTCCGCGCGGAGAATATCCGTAGGCATCTCCAGACTGGTGTCGAGTATGTGTTCGTGGTGGTGCGGTCGATTGTGGTCGCGGGTAAAACCCGTGGGCTCCTCCAGATGGTGATCCGGCGGGCGAGGGGCTCGCGCTGAAAGGGTGAAATGAGGTTCCTGGACGCGCAGGAGGCGTGTTGTATGGGGCGTATGGGTTCATGATCTCCAACTCTTGCGATGCTCCTCAGAACATCCAAAAACGATAAAAGAAAAGGTCGAACACGCCTTGTTTCGAAGCGTGGAAGAGTGTGACGAGCCTGTCACCGTGGTATGTAGTCGGTACGAGAGGGAGAGAAAACCTTTGTCGTTGATCCGTACATGTCAATAACTGGTTTGTCCTGATCCTTCAGCGAGGATTATCTTCCAAAATTTCGAAGTCGACAGAAATCGCCTTCGGAAGGTTCGAGAATGAGCGGGACGTCGTGGCCGGCTCGATGCGTGTTGGTAAGCGTGTTGCTGATCGTTTGGGGACAAGAGTTTGGAATGCGTGGAAGAAACTCGGAAAGCGGAGGCTGGGAGGGAGGGCTTGAGTATTTATTGCTTGAAGTTGGTGCGAATTTGGGTCGGGTCCGCTTGTGTGTGTGCGTTGGCTTGGACAGGGGGCGAATGAGTCTTGCCTGGGTGACTGGGTCAGCCACAGGGTTACAAGAATATCTCCCCAAGCTTATTGGGTGCTGATACCAGGGGCTTCTGGAATGTGCCCTGGGGGGGAAGGGAGGGTAATATGATTTGTGCCGGTGAAAGGCGGTGGGCAAAGGGGGGAGCTTTGGGAATGAAGGGGCCACTTACGAGCAATCGCATATGCTTTTTGGAGCAGCGGGAAACCCTGGATCAGGCCCAAGGCAGTGCGCAGAGGACCATGATCTTATAAGCGAAATTGGGGCGAGACAGAATAAACTTTGCAGCCGGTTCCTGGTCGTATTCAACGGTCGACGGGGAAGAATGGGATGGTCCCCGGAGCCGCACGATCTTGCTGGGAGTCTGCTGGTGCTGGTGCTGGAGCGCAGTGGAGAAGCGTCGTCGGTCGCGCAGAAGATTGCGGAAGGTCAGCGACGGCGGCGACAGTGCAGCGTCGGGATGGAAAGTGGGAATATATGGACGCCGCCGGGGATAGAGATTGCCGTGGGAAGACTGGGAGACTTCTGGGGCCGGGGGCAAATGAGAGGATTTGCGGCCTTGCGCGTTCTGTGACGTCCAGGGTGGCGAGCCTGGAGGCAACAAGAAAGACGCCAAATGCTCTGGTCGCGGGGCGGTGGGAGAGGGCAACTCGAGCTGTGAGCTGGGACAGTCTCAAGCTGCGGGCAATGCTGGTGCAGTGGGCAATTGGCGACTGCTGTTTGGGCGGCGATCAGACGAATCGCAACTGATATGTGAGGGGGGCTGAAGAGGTGAGGCCTGACGGGCTGGTTCGGCGGGGTGGTTGGCGATGGTTGGCGACGGTTGGTTTGTCGAGAAGTGCCGAGGAGCACGATATTTGATCGATTGAGCGCGGGCTTGCGCCACGGGAAATGCAGAAATGCAGAAGTGCTCCAACGCGCGCGAAGGGCGATGTGCGATGCAGCGTCCGCGGGGCCCGGGTAAAAAGTAAGTTGCTCGTTGAGGGCGGAGGGGAGACGGATAGCTGAGTGAGGACTGAGTACGGGAGTACGAGAAAGGCCCGGTCGGATGTGTGTTCCAATGCTCTTAGGTAAGGTGAGCTGCAGCGCCTAGACCGAATGCGAGCCTGGGTGAGGGGTCGTCGTATGGCGGGCGTGGTATGGATATGGATGGCGAAGTGTCTTATTTTCGACGAGGCAGGACAAGCAGGCGGGCTATCGATATGGGCAGCGGAGGGGATTGCAGCAGCAGTGCAGCAGCTCGAGATATATTTGGCGGGGATGTGAGGGATGTGACGGGCGGAGGCCAGAGTTGCACGAGAAGCGCGCCTAGACGGGCCTGGCTTCAGCACTCCCACCTGCTGATGCTGTTGATGATGGAGCAGAGGAACTGGTGCCAGAACTTGTGACTGCCCTGCTCCCCTCGACTCGCTCCTGGCTCTGCCGCTTGCAACCTGCATCCAGCCCCTCCGCGAGGGATCACACCCTCTCCAGCGTCGTTTCTGACGCGCTGATACTGGGAATGCGACGGCTTCCTCATCATCACCAACCCAAACCCGCCAATCAGCGGCGGCGCGCGCGCCATTGACCATCCTCACTCAGCGTCCCCCATTCTTGCCTCCTCAGCTATTTCCATTTTACGTATCTATCCTATTCTTTCCCCAGGTGGCACCTTCAACCGGCACCCGCCACATCCTGTCCATATTAAAGGTCACTTCTCACGCTGTACAGGACGGCCCCTCCTCGCCCATTGCCCACGGTCCGTCCTATCTTACCCACCAGCGTGGAACTTTTAGACGACGTCGTATATACAGACTCTCGGCTCCCTACTTAGGACGACCTGCCCTCGTCGGGACAATCTGTCTTCGAGCCTCCCCTCCTCCAACCTCGGCGGGATTCTTCCCAAACACCATCCATGGCGTTTGTCTCTGTCCCCGACTCCCAACGAAAATCGTCATACCATGTGCCCTCGGATCACGCGACTCGCCGTGACCGAATATGGATCTCATCTCGGGCGGGCGAGATCGCCATCACGGAGGAATAGGGATATGAATCAGGATTATCAGCCTCGATTAATGCCGCACGCTTCAATTGTTCGTTTCTCGACGGCAGCAGCAGATTCCTCCAGCAATCCAGGCCACGATCAGCTGGGAGGCTCACAGCAGCTCAGCAGTTTTTGTCGACGGCCAACCAGGTGGGCAGAGAGGGCAGAGAAGACAATGCAGGTCTCCGGAGGCCGCCAGAGGTGCCAGGAAATCGGGTCATAGGCACTCTAGCGAGCCTAGGGCTCACCATCCGCGGGAGGTTGCTTGGTTCTAGGCTATTGACGCACTGCAGGCTGTCCAGTTCTGCGCGGTCGAGTGGTGGTGAGGGTCTTTGCCTCCTGCGGGTTGCCCTTAGCCATCCTCCATCATCCCGTCCCGGCGGTCCCTCCACTGGAGTCCGTGGCAGGTGAACCCATGCAAGTGCGAGGGCGAGGGAGCTTTTCATTCGGACCTTGTTTCTCGCGGTCTTTGGCGTCTGCGTTCTGGGTTTTGCGTGTTGTGTTTTGTGTTTTGTGTTTTGTGTTTTGTGTTTTGCGTTCTGGCTTCGGTCGGGGCTGGGTATTGCTGGGTCGCGCCTTTGCAGTCCTCCGCCAGTTCCAATGCGCCAGAGCTCTCGACGTTCCTGCGCCGGCTGTATTGGGGGCTGCTGGAGCGTGCTTGGCGCGAGGAGGGGGCGGCCAGGGCCGATGTTGACGGCCAGGATTTGGGCGCTGGCTCTGGTTCGGGTCGTTCGTCCTTCGTCTTTCGCGTGCGGCGAACATCTCCGCGCCATCCATGATCCATGGGCGCATGGGCAGCGCTCCCAGCCCTCGAGCCATCCCTCTCGCGGCTCGGAGGCCCGTGGCACAGCACGCCTTGCCCAACGCAGCACGATCGTTTTTCTGCCGTTTCGTCTCTGCCCTCGTCCCTGGCAGGCTCTTGGGGCTCATTTGCAGAGTTTTCACTTGTCGCTATCCAACACGAATCCTCAAGCTCAGACTGAGTCACCCAGCTCCCAGCCCTACACCGACACAGCCTTCCTGGTCCTGATTACGGCCCAAACACCAGTCGCTGCACTCGCTGCTCCGGTTGCATCGAAGGGCTGCAAAGGCATGGTGCGCCGCCAGTGGGCACCAACGTGCATAACCTGCGACATGATTCGAGGGCTCGCGGCGGGCCCCAGCCCCTACCGCGTGTGCAGCGCTGGGCCCCCCCCCCAGCCAAGCCTGCAGCACCAAAGCCCGTACCCGCTGTGCGACTAGCGCGACCTCCCGCTGCAGGATGCCAGGCTGGCCCGACGGGCTCGACGCTGCAGCGGCGGCGGGACGCTTTCCTCAACTCCAGCGCCAGAACTCCCATCGAGCGACGATGGGCTTCCGGCCGCAGCGGTGAGCCTGGAAGCACACGTGTCGTGCCACCGCAGGATCACCGCCTGTGCCGTGACGTAATGTCAATACCTCGCGCACAACAATACTACAGAAAGTCTCGAATTCGCCCATTTTTCTCGTCGCTATGCAAGCGGCATGCGAGAAAACACGACGTGGGTAGGACACAGTGTGGCCCAGGTGCTGCGCTCTGCCCAGGAAGGAAGTCTGCCCGTGCAGCCGTTGTTTGCTCGGCGCGTCCAGTCCGGGGCCTGTCGCAGGTCATCAGATGTTGCGGCGTCCTTAGGGCACAAACACAACCCAATGGCAATGCAAACGATGGCTATCGGACGGCGGGAGATCGGTCGCTGAGACAGACATGCACCAAATGTTTGTTCTGGAGGGCCGTGTCAACGACTCAACGGCCGACTCGATAGGCAGCAGAAAAGCTGTCCTCGGAGGCGCAACCTCCCTGTTTCAATCTTGACTCGGCCGAAGATAACAATCGTATCAAAAAATGGAACGCCCCCTCGGTCAACCTCAGCTGCGTTGGTCACGTGGCGTACTCGCGAACAGAGCTGCTGGCGTGGATAGGGCAAAAGCAAGCCAGGATTCATCCCACCACGCAGGATGACGGCGAGATTTGATCGCGCGTGTTACGGTGAGTGAGTCCTGCGTCATTCTGTCAAAGTTCTTTGGATGGCCATGGGTTTCCTTCGGCGATTTGTCAGCAGAGACGGATATCAAGTTGATATCAACCCAGTTCCCGATCCACAGTGCTCTTCTTCTCGTCATCTAGTTGTATCTTTGTAATTTCCTTGGAAGATTCACTTGGTTTATGTTCATGTGTTCTACTGGCTGCCCTCATTTTACGTATCTCAGAAGCCGACAAAACAGGTGGGGCTGGAGTATGCTGAGTGTATGACTTTTCAGATCTAGAACTTTCACTCACAAAGCCCATAGACCCTGGAGGTCTTCTCGTTGATTCACTTGAAGTCACATTTGATATATCTGGAGGTGGTCTTGATGTAGCTGAACCTATTTTCATAAACATCTCTATATTTCTGGATGCTTGTGAAAGGAATATCATCGTTTCTCTGAGCAATGCCTATGACTCCTCCTGTTCATCACGACTGGACACTTGCTTTCAGCTACTGTGGAGCTAGAACTTGCTTGCTTGGCTCGCGTGTTCAAACTCCACCTCAAGCTCCATCCAGATGTTCACCATGAAGAGACAAAACATCTGCTACCCTCTTCCTTGCACCCAACCACCTTCTTTTGCTCGGCACACCGAACAGTCATCACTTCACAAGGCTATCCTCTCCTGAAGCTTGACTCAGGGCTTATCGTCATGGGTTTAGTGAGTGCAACGAGGGGTCGTCGCATAATTGGCGAGGCTGAACTGGAACTCCCTTATCCAGCCCCCTATTTTCCAAAACATGTGACTCACGTCACCAAATCATGCACTGCGATTCTCCTCAGCCGCAATGAGGTATGCGTACGGAATTAAGGATTTCGCCCTATCTCTGTTTCTTGTTCGGCGATGCCTTTTTGGGTGAGAAGGAGTTAAGCGCGATGACGGATATGGGATGGAAGGATGCTTCGGATGTGGGGGGGTTGAAGCACTTCCAAATAATTTTTTATGGAAGGGTCGTACCCGCATGTGATTCTGCCGGTTTTCGATCGCTGGAAGAGGAATAGAGTGGTGTTTGAGGTAGGTGGCGTAGTGAGTAATATGGTTTTCCTTTGGTTTGTTGTTTTCTTGCTCTTTCGGCGTGGATGGCGTGGATGGGACTCTCTCCTGAATTAGCAGAGGAGCTGATATTCCAAGTGGCAAATCCTTATTTTTTTTTTCTTGGAACGATGGGTATTGGTTATTCTTTTCCCTCCGGAGTTGTAAGAGCGCGATTATTGGGAGGATAGGAGAAGCTGAATCATGGCACAGGTGATGTTTTGAGAAGAGTCATTCTAGGCAGGAAGATGTTTTTTTTGGGCCACGATCTTGATTTTTTGAGAGTTCTATTGCTTGGTTGGTTTAATCGACCTTTCTACGGATAGGATAGGGGAAATTGGCCCGAGGGAATTTTCCGGAAGGGAGAGATTGGGATTTTTGTCTCGGGAAGGAGAAAAGGACGAGACATGGGGATGGGGGACATTTATTTGACCGAGGGAAGAGAACTTGAGGAAGATCTCGGACCGAGGGATCCGAATTTGGGTTTTCGGGAGGTTTGGACTTCCAAGGCTTTCGAAGCTTACGAATGGGAGGGGGCGAGTGGATGCCTTGATCTTCTGGAGGTGGGCGATTCGAGGGAGAGGTAAGCTTGGGGATTAGGGATATAAGAGACGAATAAATGAATGGATAGCTTGATATTTAAGGGATGGTTAGTTCTAGAGAGAAACTAAAGGATTAGAATTCAAGAGGCGAGCGGATGATAGATGTCTTGATATCTTGGAGGTGGTTAGGTCCCTCCCTCTCTCGCTCTGGGAGGGAATTGTAAATATTTAAAATCTAGAAAGAAGAACTATTTACCCGTTTAAAAATTATACTAGAAATCAAATGCAATTTACCGGTCGTGTCGTGCTATCTTATTTGTTTGGTCTATGTTTCCTTAACTCTTAACAAAAAGAAAAGAAAGAAAGGATTTGTATAAATAATCCGTGCTCCCAACCACTTCTGGTTATTCGTTATTGAAGAAGGGTTTGGTATGGGAATCTTTCTAAATTCTTAATAGGTCGTAGGAGGGGACTTGGTTGGGTCTACCTACCTATGATAAGCTTTGGTGAGGAGGGTAAGAGTTTTGTGATTTATAGCCTCGAGATTTTGAGGATATCGTGAGTTTGAAAATTTTCTTTGGTAGGTGAGATCTGTAGATTCTTGGGGGAAGGGGGGGGTTGGAAGGTGATTAGAGATGGTTTGGCAGATCTTAATCGAGAGATTGGAGCTGGGAGATTTAGTTGGAGGAGAGGATGGAATGGAATAGGAGGTTTGAAATCGTTTGGATGTGTGGTGTGGAGAAGGTATTATATTTGGAGAAGTGGTTAGAGGTATGGATATATGTTTTTTGTGAAAGGGGGAGGGGGATCTAATAGAAGATAAGAGAGAGAGTGTGTCAGTTAAGTCTTTACTCTTTGATTGCTTGACCTTGGTTATCTATCTATCACGGAAACGAGAAAAGCAGCCGACGATTCCCTCCTCTGAGTTGAAGGTAACTATCTTATCTGGGTTTATGTACTTTCCAAATATAGATCCCTTACTCTCTTTAAAGCAGTATGATAATATCAGATCTCCACCCATCATGGATTCTCCGCCCGGCTCTTACTTTCGCGACAATATCGATGTCTGAAGGGTAGAACGTTGGTTGAATATCAGTCTATTTCCAAATCAAGGAGAGTAGGTACGTCATACAATGACGAGAAGAAAATATGTAGAATGATTCCGAGGGAGACGCTCCTTTTATAAAGAAAGGCAGATAAGCAGCTCTGGCACAGAAATTATTGCTTATTTTAATATCTCACAGCCATTCTGACCGCCTTCAATATATCGCCCAAGGTCGAAACAATAAATATTCTTTGGGATAAGAAAAAAAACTTCTAACACGTAAACTAATACTCTATCATAAAACCACAAAGATAAAAATTCGATTCAAGATACTCGAAACCTGTGATTCCATCTCGAGTCGTAAATGTCATCAAGAAGATGCAAGAAATCCCTAAGAGGAACTTACCATCTACATTCCCATTTTTTAAAAAAAACTTGATTCGAAATCCTCTTCTAATCACATCTACAAAGATCTGGTCTATTCCCCTCATTATGACGTCTTCTTCTATAGAAACCTCAAAGCTCAAAGATATCTACTGTTTCTCTCCTATTTTCATCACCCCCAACAACCCAACCAACAAGCCAACAAACTAAACTCCCAAGCCCATAGAAGGATAATCCAAACAAAGCAAACAATAAAATGTGTACACAAGTAAACACATAGCCTACCAATAAAACACCTACGGCTACACACACGAAGAACTAGGTTAAATGTGTGATCACCTAAAGCACACCCATCGTCCATGTGGAGAGTAGAAAAAATTCCTATTGCTACTTACTCTTCGTGAGTTTATATGAATATGAGGAGTACGTTATGGGAGGATGAGTATTATGGGAGACTACCAATTTATATTAAGGATCATCCTGGTAGGAATTAAAGATGGGATGGGTAGTATGAGTGAGGGCCAAGCGTAATGGGAAAGATGGGCATGGCATTAGAGGGGGATATTGTGTTATAGAATTAGGTTAGGATAGGACTGGAATATGCAATGGAGTTCTGTAGGGGTGTAGGTTAGATAGGTATGCAAATTGACATAAAGAGGATAAACATGTTTGAAATAGGTGAGCTCGAGTGAAATTCTTATATTATGAGGAGTATCTCCAAGGATCTTCACCTGTAAAATATAAATGGATCATAAATCGTCCTCAAATCGCACGTCAACCTCAGCATAACTCTTCCTCTTTGCAGCCGCCCTCCCGCTCTGTCTTGTTGGTGTAGGAGTTACCGCAACTCGCCCACCCATCTCTTTTGTGTTATCATCCGAGAGGTCAGGCATACTCAAATCCTCCTCATCCTCATCTTCCATGATGGATAAACTCGGTGTAGGAACGCTTTTCGCGGTCTTCTTCTTAGCCGGACTCGCTTTCTTGGCTGCTGTGGCCTTCTTCTTTTTAACTGGTTTCCTTTCGACTTCTTCACCATCTTCTTCTACGACATTCCTCTGAGCGTTGATTTCATCTAGAATCTTCTGTACATCTGCAACACTACACACGTCCTTCAACCTCTCCTTAACCTCATCGTCCAAGGACGCCTTATTCTTAGCCTCAATTGCCTTCCTAGCCGCAAAATTAGCAGGCGTCGGGTTCTTAAAAATATCCTCTTTTTCATCCACCCCTCCCTTCTTCTTAACCTCTCTCTTTTTCGGCCTCAACCACTCTTCCATCCCCAAAGGCCAATAAACCCTATTTTCCTTCCCACCCATCCCGATTTCCTCCTCGGGAACCTCCTCTTTAACCGGCTCCTCCTCTTCCTCCAACTCCTTCCCAAATTCCTCAATCTCAGCAGTAATCTGTTTCTTCGTCTTCTTCTTCTTAGCCTTAATTGGAAGAGGTTTATTATCATCGCTTCTTTCATAAGGAATGAGGTTATTAAAAGTATCCCAACCAGGAAGTTTAAACATTCTCATTAATTCGAATACCGCCTGTTCTTTATCCTTTGCTTCAATCATTAAATCCATATCATTTGGGCAAGGAGGTAGTGTTAGTGGTCTGGAATTATGCTTTCGTCTTTGTCGGCCTGTGATAGCCTCTGGACAGCTTTCGCTGTAATGCATCTTTTGCCTAATGTTTTTCCTGTCCCATGTTGCTTTTATTCGTGGGTAGAGATCCATGATATCTAATGTTCCTTCACGCATTTGTGAAGAATCGAAAATGATGTTGTTGTGATGAAAATCCAGACAGAGCGGGATATTGAGTTCCTCGCAAATAGGTAGAAGATCATAGACAGGCCAGGAGACATCGTCATTTTCCAGTACTATTCGCCGTTTGATAGAAGCTGAGATCTTGGAATAATTATCTCGGAATCGATTAATCGTCGCTGCTTTATCTCCGAATGTGCCTCCTAGATGCAAAATTAAGACTGCGTCTCGATCCTGTTGTGGTGGGAGCTTGAGCAGAGATAACATCTCATCGTGGTAGGCAAGATCGCGAACAGCATTTTCTATCACCTCTGGTCGTGGCGATCCAAGTTGGGTATATTGGCCTGGGTGTGTGGTGACTCTGTGACCCAATTCATGTATCACTTTCCCAACCTCCGCAAGAGCTTCGCTGGCAAAAGGAGCAAGTTTGTAACCGTATTCGGCGTGGCTAGCGAATGGAAACATTTCCGAACTGAGTCGCATAAATTTGATCCCGTATTTGTCGTTCCATCTTAACATTTTGGGAATATCTCGAATATTAGCAAGACATAACTCTTCTACATATCTTTGTCCCCTTTCGGTTGAAGCAGGCTTCGATTTGTCGGGTCTGTTCTTGGTAGCGTGCTCTGGTTGTGTTGGATCCGCCAAGGGATGTCGATGCTCGAGAATGGAAGCAATTCGACAAGTTCTGGAGGTAAATATAGGAGGGTTACTGAATCTAAGGTAAGTATTAAGGCATGCCTGTAGAAAACTGTCAGCAGAGAAACATCGAATATTTGATTCGCGCCTTACATATCCCAATCTGCCCTTCCAAGGAAGTGGTAGATAATCACTATTTACTGGTGGCGGTCTTCCAGCTTCCTTCTTCAACACATCCCTATCTTCAACCGGCCCCTCTTCATCACCATCAGGATCAGCTCTATTATCCCACTCACCTCCATCACGCTCCTTCTTGACTTTAGTTTCTGCTGCTTTCTTAGCAGCTTGTTCTGCTTTGAAAATCTTGATCTCATCGGATCCCTTCTTAGCTGCTACAGAGCTCTTAGTTGGACCCTTCCTAGGCTTCTTCGTAGGTGTAGGGTTGGATGTTTCCACACTAATATCTGATAACGGCGAGTCACCATCTCCTTCCTGCTTCTTCACTTCAACTGTCCCGAGCCACGAAGTTGTAGTAGGGACAATTTTAGGCATATCAAACGCTTCACCCTTTTCATCAGCATCTGGACTGACTCGCAGAGCAGTTTTGCCATCAATTATATCGACGTTATGATTAGGGTTGGTGTCGACTTTGCCACGACGAGCTCCCTGCCTCTTCGGTAGAAGGATAGGCGTATCATACGCAAGTCCTGTGTTTGCATCTAAAGGGGTTTCGACAGCTGCTATCGAGGACCTTTTTCGCTTCGGAGGCATGTTTATGGCGGTAGGAATATTTGGGAAATCGAAGACAGGAGTGATAGATATTTGGGTTAAAAGATATATATTTTGAAAGCTAAGTTTGGTTTTACGGAATCTGCAAGTGCGCAGTCCTGGGGAGAGTAGGATTGACATGCAAGAAACCGCTGGAGGAAATAAGATTTTCTTTTGAAAGGTAGAGGTTGACTTTGATTTTGATGCAAAAGACTTAAGGCACTTTGGTAGTCTGGCAAAACACGCGCTTGCGTGCGATTGATTTCTTGCCTAGGTGGAAACCGAGCTGTTGAGAGATTCTAGTCCACGACGTCATCAAAGAACGTGATCACATGAGACCCAGCGAGAGACAAGATCCGCATACTTTGAAATGTGAAATTACATATATACACCCGCTTTACCATTCTACTTCTTACAGCATTCGTTTCCCTCAGTAGTAACTACTAACCTCGACATCTTATCAGCAGCATCCAGAACCTTCTCCTTCCCAGCGATCTGACTTGGTGTGCTACAATAACTAGGCGGAACATCCAATGCTGGATTTCTCAAGAAGAAATTCCTTGGCCTCAGCAATAAAGTCATTGGTTCTGCAGGCATGACGGGGAAATCTTCTGGTGCAGGGAAATGTGTGATGCCGAATGTGTGCCAGAGGACGATATCGGTATTTTCGATGTTTGCATCACCATCAGCTATCCATTCCGGAATACCCTTTGAGGGCTCGCCTGAGGTTTGGGGGACATGACGACCTGCTGGGTAGAGTTGCTCGTCGTCGTCTTGACGATGTTAGCTAGAATAGAGGGCACGATTTCGGATGACTTACATTTGGTAACATGGACAGCATGTCTCGCAAATCCAGCTCGCTTCCATACTAGCGAGCCTTCTCTGGGCAGCAACCTCGGAACTTCTCTGCTCACTAACTTGTAACTGACTGGTTTGTGACTGTATGGATTGAGCTTGTTGGTATTGACCATATCCCATGTCCTCGAAGTTATCCCATCGTAGTCGCTGATCGCTTCCTTGACAGTGGAATATTTAGTTCTGTTTGCAAAAAATGCGTTTCCGTAAGGATTTTCTACGCTTCCAACCTCACCAGCTCCTTGGGTAGCATCGACCTGGAAGATTGTGTTATCCGAACCATCGATGTTTGGGTCGATTCGCAAGCAGAAGAGATGTTGATGGTTGTGGGCGTTGACTCCTGGATAAACCTCTGTTCCCCAGCCTTTGGTATCTTCTCCAGGATTCATTGCATAAGTGTTTAGAATTCCTGTGAGCTTGATTTCTAATTGAATTGTGCCGTCTTGGTGGAAGATCCAGTAGACACAGTATTCATAATTGGCGGCTGTGAAGATGTGGGAGATGATGAGTTTCCGGCCCCGAGTAACAATAACCGAACCGTCTCTGAAATCGGTGTGCTTGAACAATATCCCAGCATCTTCTTCATGGATACAGATGGCGTTCTGGATTGTAGTGCTCTCTCCAGCACGGTTAACAAAGGCTGCATCAAAGTACTTGATGCTCCCTTTGCAATCGCAGCCTAAGGACAGACTATTTGTCATATAACCTCCACCATACTCTCCAAGATCAAATGCATGCTTCCGTTGGTGAGGATGCTCTGGATTTCCATATGGCACTACCATCTCCGAAAGAGAAAGTCTGTAGAAAATGGGTCGAACTATCCCCTTATCGTTATATGTGATGTTATTGAGCACAATCCCCTCCTTGTAGTTGAACCCAACATGGACATTCCAATTCTGCCAACTAAGAATTCGACCATCAACTGTAAATGAGACACCCTCCGGCTGTGTGATATTTATAGGCTTGATATCGGTCCTATATCCTCCATCCGCTTCAATAGATGCTGCATGATAATTGTTGGGCTTGGCCTTGTTCACTGGCCTGCGAACATCGGGAATATCGATATGAATAATTTCTTTTTTGTCTGCATCAAAAATCGGACAGAAGTCGAGGGGGAACGAGTATTGGCTATCGTCCATATGGGGTCGGTAGTACATAAGTGCTTGTTGCAATCGAACACTGCTTCCAAACCTGTGATCATATCCGATTGTCCAAGCTAAACATGTTAGTCATGGACTATCTAGCTTATTGACTCTAACTTACGATCACAATAAACTTTGTGCATATCTTCTTTTGGAATTCCACTCAATATGCATTGCTCGATAACCTTGGGGTCTTTCCGCACGACATGCTCGACGATTTGGAGATCTTCCATCGTGATCTAGTTCTTGTCAGTAAAATATTTAATTATAGCTTCGAGAGTACTTACCAGAGGCTGGACACCTTCAATCTTCTCCCACTTAGTGATCTTTTGCTCTTTCAGATCCACCAAGCCATCAAACACCCCGCCTCCAGGCGCAATCGCAACCACATCTGCCACTCTTGTCGGCCTTGGGGTATTTTCTGGATCTGCCAACCATTTCAACATCTCCTTCTTCCTCGGCTCCCAGAGGAAAACGGCATTGTAGTGAAGCTTTCCATGTGCCTGGCGGATGATAGAGACAGCAGATTCGATTTCTGCATTAGTGAGGGGATCGAATGGATGTGGTGGGGGGCCAGTCCCCGAAACATGCTGGGCTACGGACTTGAGTCTATCCAAAGCCATTGTGCTTTGTGTTGGGTTTAACTTGGTGTCCTGGTAGTCAAATATACTTCCTATGGATCAGCAAATTCGAGGTGGATTGAAATGGGGAGCAGGTCACACAATAATATATGAAAAAACACGGTTCAGAGAAGAAGACGGGATCCGATATGGCAATCAGCTCGGGACAAGGGATCGATAAGTGGGATAAGAGGAAATACAATTGTGTCAAGCTTCGTCGATACTATACGGCCAGTTCCACAACACCTCCATCGGCACGATAGCTTGACAGTCAATGAGCGAAGCTCGATATTCGCGGTCGTTGGTTGGTTGAGGTTGCTGATAAGGTCGATGTCCCTCGGATCCAGTGCCCGAACAAGGCCTAGCACCATTGTGGGGTTGGAGGGACTCGATGGGCGAGACTGTCATGTCCAAGTTGGGTATACACTTCCTGGTAGACGAGGTAATGGCATTTGCGGTGGTAAAGAAGTTCAGAGACAGGAGTCATGGCGAGAGAGCGAGAGTTCCAAGGTTGCTTGGCTTGGTAGCCAGGTACAGTCACATAATGTCACGTGCTAGGCACAAGATCTTTGACAAGTGCCTTATATGTCCAGACGCATTCTTCATATACGTCATGATATACATCGACTTCGTGAGCCTTCGGAGATTACATTATACAAACATCTAGCAGACATTTGGTCCGGCCTTGAGCTGTAAAGCTACCTGCTCGGCAAGGACATCATGCATCGGATAGGTTGGATGCAGACTGTTCAACCAGAAGTACTCATTAACTGGAATTCCACATTCTGCAATAAAAGTGTCGACTGCTGGTGTGCCACTATTCTGAATTAGAATCATAACTACAAGATTCTGAGAGAAAAGGCTTACTTTTGATAATCGACGCAATAAGCTGTGGTGTTGTGATACAACGCAGTCTGCTTATACGTTGCAGGCTTGTCCAAAACCTGAGTGAAATACTTGTTGGCATCTACGACAAAGACGTTGACATCTGGCTTCTCGGATTTCAGAGTTTGTGCCAAAGTAACAACAGCGGCGTTCCACGCTGCAATATCTGCCTTCTCAGTTGCTTGGTCTGCAGCGCTGTTTAACAGAGCGAGTGGTGATCGATCGACAGGTGGAACATTGAGCAAGGCAAAATTTCGTGCTCCGGCGTAGTAGAGCGTATTAATTAGGCCATGATAATTGGCAAAGATCACGGAATTGAGGGTAGTTGTTGCTGGGACACCGTACCACCACGAGTTTCCAACATCGTTGATTCCGTCGAAAATTGCAAAGAGGGTGTCGCTTGAGGTCCAGGCGACTTGTTTGGATGCATAAGAAGGGAGCCATTCGCTCTCAACTTGATCTGCAATGGATGAGACCTCTGGCTTCCATGGGGCGACCAGGGCGGAGTTCATGGTGGCGCCGCCATAGGCAAGGTTGTAGGTGAGAACTTTAGACGCATTGTATTTGACGGTCAGGTAGTCAACCCAGTTAGGGCCATTGGATGCTGTCCAACCTGGATATGTGGGATTGCCAAGAGGATTTGTCGGCGAGGGGGCTTCCAAACTTGTATTGAAGCCAGTTTGTGTGTACGAATCACCACTGAGAAGTCTTAGCTGTTGATCCTATAAATGAAGTCCGTTGACTTACAAGATGAATGTATTCTTGATACCGGACCACTAGAAGGATGGTCGTTAGCATAAAATACAGCAAATTTAAGGGAACTGGGCTGAGGAAACATGAATCTTTTAAATGCAAAAGCTCCATTTGAATTCCAAAAGAAGATATTCTTACCCCAGGCCAGTTTGAAGTAGCTCTACATTGTTTCGACCAGTCAGCAGCTGGCGCGCCCTGAACAGCAGTCGCCAACGCCGCAACCGTAGCCAAAACAGGTAGAACAATTGATGCCATTTTCAACCAGAATATATTTCAACACTGATTAAAATCTAACTTATGATCCAAAAAGTTCCCGTGATTAAATCAATGGCAGAAGCGCAGGACAAGAAAGACAAGAAGCCAAGACAACGAAACATCCACTCCATTATATATTTCCCAGGCAAAATTTCAATCGCCGCAGAAGCCTGGATACATCATATGTACCTGCAGTGGAACATAGATGAATTGCATCTCGCATCGTCTACCAAACTCAGGCACAAGGCGGGGGCTCTCTCCATACTCCACTTGCGGAGGATGGATCTCCGAGCTTTAATATTGAGGGGAAGAAAGCTTAAGATCAAGAGAAATATGATCCGGATTTTTAGTATGGGAAAATTGATTATCCGTGAGGCGATCGTATGGTCGAGTACGTAGTGTGCCTATCGTTGGTGGGCGTTCGTGACCTTAGTGGAATATTGCGGTTTGGGTTCGTGGCGGAGGATCGGGTCGGTGAGGCGAGGCATACTTATTGGATTTCGAAGGGTGGTCACGGATCTAAAATATTGAAATATGACTGGGTAGAAAGCACTTGTCGGCGAAGAGGAGCGAATTGGAATCTGGGTTCTTCGGATGAAGAGGTTTAGATGAAAACATGTGCGGGTTCATAGGCTAAATTCAGTGTGGGGAATAATTTTTCCTGCCAACCACTTATTGGATTAGATACTTCTAGGCGTTTCAATAATACTGACGAAGCAGTACATCGTATTTTATTTGGGGCTGGTTGAATTTCATGTTATCGAGATAAAGATGCCAATTGCCATATGTTCGTCTGCAAGCTTTCGTTCCACCGAAAATGCGATACTCTAAGTGAAGAGACTGAAGGAAACAAGTTTAAATTTCCCATGAAATAGGGAAACAGAAAGCTAGAAATGTTAGGCTGTAAGAGTTCTAAGTCAGAAGATGCTGAGCCGAAGGAACTCCATTAAACTAATCCTAAGCGAAGCTGAACTAAACCAAACTCTATTAAAAGGAAGAAGAGAGCGTAATTCTAGTTGATCTAAACTTCCCATTAACTTCCCCACCCTCTCCTCTTCTTCTAAAAATTAAAATTCCATCCTAGAAAACCGGCCTGTTGAATGTCGAAAATAGCAGGAGACTCCCCCTCAGAAAAGAAAGTTCCCAACCAACCAACCACCCAAGCACCAAAAAAGCCAAACCCAAAAAATCAAAAGAAAACCCCAACTTTTCCCAGCAATAAATGCAACGATCCAAAGAAGGCAAAGACGAGATCGCTGAAGAACTGTCAACCCAAATCCCCTACCATTCCGAGAAAGCATTGAAGAAGAAACAATCAAAATCTAGTCATCCAAACTATTTCCGAACGATGAGTGACTTATCAAACTCCCTCCTTAGATGCCATCTTTCCAAAACCACTAAGAAGCTATTTATGAAGTAGGAGTATCACAGATGAAGCTCTGAGAATCACCTTTCCAGACGTCATCACCAGATGGGCCAACAATGGTATAAGCACCCTTGCAATCGGCAGCGGGGTAGACCCAGCAGCTGGGAACACCAGCAGCGGGAGTTATTGAGCCGGTAAAGTGAGTGAAGATCCCTTGGAGATTATAACATGTTTCGTAGGAACCGACGGCGTTGTAGGTGAGGTATGGAAGACCGAAATCGAAGTTGTACCAGAAGATGTTAAATTTTGCCAAGGAACTTTTCAGGGTGAATTAAGGTTAGTTTAGCGTTTTGGATGTGATTGCGAGTGTATGGTGATTGAAGAGGAGGGGTGGGTGGAGGATATAGGGCTGAGAGGGTGGGGTGGAAGCATGGTTGGGAACTTACTTGCTAGCGGTACTGGCAGCTGGAGCTGCACGAGCAAGGACTGGGGCTGCTGGGCTTGGGAGAGCAGCAGTGAGGCCGCCGAGGGCAAGAGTCGAAGCAATGATTGAGAATTGCATGTCGATGCTTTGTACGGAGGGTTTGGGTTGAAAGTGTTGTTTGGTTTGCTGGTTTGGTATTGGGAAGAAGAGACGATTGGAGGATCTGTGTGCTGCGTGTTGATGATTCTGAGATATCGAGAGATCTTTATACGTCAACCAAGAAGTGCAGAGTCACAGACTCAGAAGTTTCGATCACAGCGATGATTCGATCTTGAGACTGTTTTTTAGTAGTGGATTCTCCACAAAAAAACCCAAAAGACTCCTGTGATGGCTTCTGGGAGCACAAGAATTCGGCATTCTGGTCATCCGCCTTCACGAAAGCTTGGATATTGTTATGAAATGATGAGAAGGTGGAGGGAGAATAGGATAGACTTTGGGCAGGTATGTTTAGAGGATGCATCTTGTAAGCAAGAGTAGACTTAGCTCGAAGTTGAAGTGCTTCTGATGATTCTCAAGCTACTAGGATTGAGGCTTTGTTTGGATTAGCGTAAGGAAATCGACTTCTGTTAATCAGAAGAAGGAATTTCAGCGGTATCTTGAAGTATGTGATACTAAGCCCCATCCAAAAGCTGATTTGGGTCAGTTACATACATGCTCACCAAGCATTACCAAAAGTGGGCTACCAAATGTGATAGTAGACAAAGGGCGGAGCGATAGGCAAAGAAGATACTTCACAAGGTCATGCTAGGATAGATCGGTAGCAATATACAGTTATCAAGTATGAGCCATTAAAGTAAAACCTCGGTGGTACAGTGTACAAGAAATGGAGCTTTTAAAGTAAAGCCCGAGACACGGTTGTATGGCCGCTTCGTTTACCCACGCGTTTAAGGCCAATAAGTCCCCATATCCTCGGAACGGACTCTATAACCATGCCCTAGGTATCCGGATGAGCGTCCTCGCTCCCGCGGAAATGGCATGGAAAAATTCTTCCCTTATATTTAGAACTGAGCTGTCATCAGTTGAGACTATGGAAACTACGTAAAGAGGATATCACATAGTACTCCAAGCTCATCATTATCCGGACTTGTTTTTACGAGGATACTCTGGCGAAAGATAGAAAAAACCACCCTCGCACGTTCAAAATAATCATCGAGCCTAAACCGTAAGATCTTACTAATTTAGTAGAGACAACCACAGAGATGAAAAGAAGAGAGTTAGCTGCCCAATTTCCCCTGTATCATCCTACTGATAGCTACTCGTTTTAATCACCTTTAATATTTCAACTCTCCAGCGCTCAATACCGCTCCATCCTTATAACCGACAGGAGACCACAAGATCCATCACAACGAGTCCCAAATAAACCCAAATCATAGGCCGTATGCCGGGCTTCACAAAAAGGCTTAGCACCACGTTCTACCCTCCCGGGAACTCCTCCGAGAGGCCGTATTTCCTAACACAAGATATTAAACTTGTATTCCCAGAAAGACTCGTGTTCGTACCCTATACCCACCCTCTCGAATCATGGAATCTACGTCATCACATCCCCAAAAGCTATCAATCACCCATAGATCTACAAATAGAACAAATCATCTCAACCAACAGGTCGATCATAACATCAGACCTATCCCAACCAAACACCAAACATTACAAAATTTCCAAATCCTTAATTCCCGGTCCTAAAATCATACAGTACGAAAAATAAAGATCTTATACCAAAACGCTTTTTTGATACATTACATCATAACACGTATGAACACCCTACTAGAAGCCTTCTTGAAAAGGTTTGATACCTCATAATATCCATCTAGCAGCAAACCAACCCACTTACCCCACAAAATGAACGGGAATCTACCTTCCATTCCTGCAAGAGCTTTGAATTCAAAATCCACCCCCCACCTCCATCTATCCACATATCATACAAATCAAGTACCACAACCAACCTCCAAACAACTCTCTCCACCCCAATAATCAAAGCTATTCGGAGTCCCCGAACCCTTCCTAACCCGTTCATCATCCTAGAAGGGAACCATGTGATCAAATCGTGCCACAAGGCCTACCGGTTCGGCGTTACGATTCGTGAGATACTTAGGAAGTGCAAGTGAGATATGATAACAACACCATTTTCGTCATACCAACCCTTTTCATCCCTTCCCTTGGAACAATGCGGAAAGGGTTTGATATCTTCCCGGTTAGTCATCATATGGGAAGAGGTCGTGTGTTGTTCGCTCCTCGAGATGTGAATAAAAATCGTCTGCACTAAGCTTTTCTAGCGACCAATCGGGTCTGGATGTAAGATTTTGGCCGATTTAAAAGGAATAACGTTCTTCCTAGTCAAAGATAAATATTTCCAGTTATAATTTGATATCATGAATTACACTCTAGCCCTAAAAATGCTCAATCAACGAAATTCGTAAATTCGTAAATCCTCCTATCTTAACAAATATCCTGATATATTCACCCAAAAAGATACAGAGATAAAACGGTCTTAAGGAACAGCTCCCATATATTTCATCCAATACTCCGATGTCTGTGATGCCAATTCTGAGCAGATATCTAGGATATCTAAAGTATGCACGACCCACCATCTGAGATATAACGCCAACTGCTCCAGGCAATACTGCGTTGCTCATCCTTGGTCCTTGAACACCCAGTATCGTCTGTTTACACGTCCAAATGCTGGGAAATAAGAAAAGAGTTAAGTCAAAGTCTTCAACATCGCTCTGATCAGCTTTGGTGGTGGAACTAGAAAATCACCTCGTATTAGCATGTGTACGTTGAACTCCCCCTTTGGGGTCACTAACCCACCAGAGGATACCAGAAGAACCGCTTTTCAACGATAGTACTTCGGAACGCTAATTGCCATCCTACCTTTGCGATCTTTCTCGATCCTGACAACGCCTTCGTCTTCTACCCTCTCTCTCCGGATTATAGTGACATCTTCATCAACCCTATCATAACGGTCTCGGTCATAAAGAACTATCTCGCCCTCTGATGAACGGCCTTCGCGTCGGATTCGATCTGCTTTCCGCAATTCTCTCTCTGCACGCTTCTCGGCTCGTAGGGCTTCCTTTTCAGCTTCTAAGGCTTTCATCTCCGCTCTGATGGTTCGCTCGGATGGGGCTCTATTGCGTTCGGTAGGTATTGCTAATGCAAGAGGACCGACGGGCATTGGATCAGACCGCTCAACGTACTTCCGTTGCTCAACAAAAGTACTTTCCTCACGAGGTCCAGCATCGAGAATAATTGGACCACTGTGATGGTGATGGTGTGATCTCGCTGGTGATACTGAACGGCGCTCGGTGAACTTGATCTGTTCATAGGATTCTTCTACATTCTGTGCAGGGGCTGGTGCTGGGGGAGGTGGAGGTGGAGGTACCGGAACGGTGAAGACTTCATGTCGTTCCTCAACAACAGTACCTCCTTCAGAGCGTCCACCAGACATTTGTGCATCTGGTCCAACGAGATAGGTTGTTAGAGTTGTTGATAATTCTGGTTGCGCTGATGGGCATTAGGCAAAATAAATGACACAAAAGCTATTGTGGAAGAGAACTTGGGGACTCACTCTCAGATATCCTGTAATCCTCACTCAATTTTATAACCTCGTCAATATTTTCTCGGCCCAAGGCCTTCAAAATTATAATTGTCTCGCCCTGAAGGCATATTAGTGAGGTCTTAGTCGATTTAGGAAGAATACACACCTCCTCCTCGAATGGATATCCTAAGTCAATGATGGCACGCTTATGAACTAATCTTGCAGGCATTCGCGTTTTCCCCTTCTTTGGAAACTCGTTCTTAACACTGATAGTGCTAGCGGTTTCGCTACCACTGGAAGAACTGCTGCTACTGCTCCTCACACTCCCTCTGACACTTCCCCTAACGCTGCCGACATGGCTGCCAGCATGGCTTTTTCTCTCCTTGCTCCTGCTGCGTTGTATTCGGCGGACAACTTCTCGTTCTCGAATGCGCTCAGGAACAGCTCTATAGGCATCGTCACCGTAGTAATCTGGCTCTGCAATCTCAATTTCATCATAGTATTCTCGATCTGCAAATCTGCGAGGGGGTGGCAGGGCTCTGGTTCTTGGTAGAGGAATTGGTGTTAATGGTGGTAATGGGGGTGGTCTAAACTCCTCGCTGTATGGAGACGGTGAACCATATTCCTCCCTTTCGATTCTATCGACAAATCTCGTTAATGGCTTTCGGTCAAATGTGTCCAAGCTAGACTGCCTTCTGAGGAAAGCCGGTCTGGCGGGAGCACGCCCGGCTGGAGGTGGGGAAGGATCATAGTATTGCCTCGTTCTCTCCTTCTCAATTGCTATACTTCTCTCCCGACTTAATGGCCGGTTGTATCGAGGCTCTTCATCGTAGAGTAATCGTCTATCAAATCGTTCCTCCTCGAAGCCTCTCGGGCCTCTTCGCTCGAAAGCCTCGTCGACTGAGTGCTCTCTGAAATGGTCTCCGAAGGGACCTGGGCGAGAACTCCGTACATCGCGCTCTTCGAATCTTTCTCGTTCTGCACCGAACCGCGCACGGTCTCGCTCAACTGCAAACCGTTCGCTATCCCATCGCTGGCCACCACCACCACCACCACCACGACCAGGAAAGCCTTCACCACGGCCACCAAAGCCCGGATCGCCACGACTTGCAAAGCCCGGGCCACCAGACATGTTGTAGGATTCGCGCGACATGGCGAATTGTTTGTGCTCGCACAGCAGGATGCTCTCGGATTATTGGAAGCAAAGACGATTTCGGATGGGAGAGAAGTCGTGAGAAGATGCCTCGCTTCGGTAGTCGAAGGACGACGGGTAGCTATTTAAAGTCGGGAAGGGCGGGGTTTGACTGCAAAACAGTTCGTGCCAACGCGGTGAAGGATGTTCGTCTAGCCCTCGATCGTAAGGAGGTTGGGGGAGAAGGGGATTTATTGTGCTGGCATGGACGTATGAGGTCAGATCGGCGAGCGAGGAAGAACGGGGCGCGGGTCTGGAGTTTTGGCTTGCAGTGGGGTGTCAACTGATAAATCCTGTTTGGGTCTTGGGATGACCATGGGCCAGGGATCAGCACAGTGTCTGCCGTGATTGGGCACGAAGGGCTCGAAACACGTGCAGTCTCCACTGGGCGAAGCTGCGCAGGCGCCCTTGTTACAGCTGTTTGTTGCAGTTTCCAGCTGCTCCTCAGGATTCCTTCACAGTGTATTTTTGGTGGCTTGCGCCGTATGGCCACTGGTTCCTTTGATGCAGCGACAGCAAACCGTCTGAAGCTACCCGTCGCTGCTTATCTAAAAAATGAAGGTATTTCCATACGCAATACCGAGCAGATGCATGCGCCCCCATGGCAAATAAGCCCCATGACGTAGTGCGTTCGCACTTGATGCACACTGCTGCCCGACAAAAAAATATCCCCGGCCAGGACGTCAAAAGACCAGTCGGGCAGGCCCATAACCATAATTTGCGTATCCCTATATTTCCATCAGATATATGTATTTCGAAATACTCGGTGACCCGCCCCGTAGACCCAATTGGTGCGAGGAGACTAAAGGCTCGGGCCGGAACCTAGAGCTAGATCTGGTTGAGTTGGGGACCCGGGGACCCGGCCCAGGGCCCTCAAGAGTGAAGGTGGAACTGATCCCATATATCGGCTACTGATACGTTTCTAGCAGCTTCATCCATGCGTGAAAGCAGCACTGGTCGATTAGGTGTCCTCGATAGCAACCCAATGCCTAGCACTTGAAAGAATGGAGAGAGATAGGAGTTGAAAGGGATCCCTGGACTAGAGGACTAGGGGGGCTAAGAGAAGATAGTTGGACGGGCTATCAAACAAAAAGTATAGGTTAGATGAGGAGAAGATTTGTGGTTGTTGTACCTTGTCCGTTGCATTTGCTTTGGGCCTGCCTATCTTCGGGAAACTCACTAGAAAGAATAAAAATAAAGCCTAGAGCCCTTGAGTAATGGCTCTGGAAACGCCACGCTATGCACCATCCATGAAAACCCGATTTGAAGCCGTATATCCCCTATTTCGCCTTGCGACTCTTGAGAAAGTCCCGTAGCTGTTCATGCCGGGTCACAAAGAATAGTCTCTTTGAATCGTTTTTCCACGTAAGAACGCCAATCTCCTGTGCATATCTCATACATGCATCGTATTCTTTCTGGGTTTCCCAATCCTTGAAGAGGAAACCCGGCGTTGCTTTCATTCGCTCATTCTCAATCTGCCATAATCGTATCTGATCAACGACCGTTGGGGGTAACACTGGTCCACCAATAGCGGCGGATCTTTTAACCAGTTGCGGATGGGCGTGGGTTGAAAGATATGTTATGATCTGGTCTGAGGTGATGCCGTGTGAAATAGCATTAGCCACAGACTCACGAGAGACACGCCCAGAAACCATATTTGGATAACGGGTAATGAGTCTGGTAAAAAGAGCTAAAACTGCGATCTGCAGAGGTGAATTTGTGTAGGCGTAAAGACGATAATTGGTTTCGATGATTATGAATCCCTTTGAGCTGCTTGCGGACGACAGAGCAGAATCAAAGCCAGCTGAAACACTTCGGAGTGCGCTTGAATCAGAGGTGAGGGTCGTTGCAAGGCGCGTGGGGAAGAATTGAGTCGGCATGGAAGGGTGGATGTAGATTAAGCCAAAATCTGCAAGATACGCTAACATTGTCTTCTGTGGCTGGGTGAGTGTCGAAGTATTGTAAGCACGACCAAGTTCAAGAGATCCGAGCATGAACAGAAATGACAAAACGTCGACTGGATCAAGGTCCATCTGAAAAGGTTAGCTACCATGTCCATACCCCAAGGAAGAGGGGAACAAACGTGGACCGCATTTTCAATCCACAAGAGCAAAAGTGTCCAAACTTGGGCGTTAACCTCCTGCAACAGGAATGCGAATCCAGACTTCGTTATTCCCCCTCCAGCATATCTCGATTTCGTAACTAGATTCCCTGCTTCGAGTAGCTTTTTCACGGTGTCGGGAGGGCCATTGTCACCCTGTCGTGCTCCATGACCAACGCTGTTTACAACATAATGTAATATCCCCTCCCACTGATCCGTAGCATATTTATCGAGAAATCGGGTGTCCACTCCTTCAATCACCGCATCACTAGACGGCACCCCGAATGATTTGTGGTCGCCACCCCCGGTGAGGGCAAGTCGAAGAGAGGATCCAAAGTTCTTCGTAAGGGCGACGCATGATGGAGTCTCTTTTGTCGCAGCAGAAATGGTGATGATATGCAGGCGAGTCAGTGTCGAGAGGGCCTGATCCCTTGCTCTACCAGCCTTTAATAAGAAGATATTGACTATGAGGAGAGAGTTGAACTCGCCTCTTGCTGCTAGTTTGGACCCAGAGATCCAGATCTAAGATTGGTAGCGGCTCGGTCATGTATAGCAAAGCCATAACAAAGGTTTTAGCTACAGATACTCAGTCAAATATTCATACTCCATTGGCAAGGAGAAGCTGCCGTACCCAGGTGAGGGAGCATGCGCCTGAAAATGGCTAGAGCTGTGGAGGGTTGCTGATACAATTTTCTGAACGTTGTACCTGGAAGTCTCTCCAGGTACTCAAATGATGCCAGCACCGAGACAGACATTTTGTGTGCGGTTCTCAGGTTGGGGATGTTACTGGTGAATCATTGCCCTTGTGGTGAGTTTAGTTTAGAAATCCATGTCTTTTGAGCCTTGTGGTTGCTGTCAGCCTGGTGCTATCGGCAAATCGGCAAATAGTTTAACCGATCGCCGAGATCGCCCCCAGAACCATCTGTACTTCCAACCTTAGCTTACACCTAATTTAGACCACATTCTTCATCACCAAAACTCCCTCTCCTTTAATTTATCTCCTTGTAATGGCAACTTTGAGGTTTGTGAGATCTGTAGGTTCCCCTGTCTCCTAGAAATCCAAAGGCACTCATCTCACGAGAACCTCTTCTAGGTTCTGAGGTCTTTCCAGGCCGAGAGTGGGCTTGAGCCGAGGTAGGTAATAAAATTCACAATTAATATTTTTTGTTACATCTAATGGAGTTTTCTGAAGGGGATCCGGTCAGAATGGACTGAATGGTCGCCTCAAGTTCAATCCTTCTGCACTCTTTGGCATTTAGCAATTTCGTGTAGGATTCAGCTAATGTTGTGTTTGTACCAGGCTTTTTGGAGAGAATGTGAGAAATCTTTATTTTGAACCCTACAATTTATTGTTCTCTTGAATTTTCTAAAATTGTAATGATAGATCAGGGTCACTGCCGCGGAACCCGGGCGAGTGGAATTTGAGCTTGATGTCCAAAAAGAACATACAGTAAGCGAACCTATTTATTTTCCGTAAGCATAAAGCTGACTATGGCTGAGAATCGACTGAATATAATGCATGGTGGGACCATCGCAAGCCTGGGTTAGACTGAAGACTCGAATGTAAAATAACTTTCACTTACAAATCCTCCAGTCGACCTAGGCGGCTCACTCGCTGTGGCTTCACGGGGTTTGTTTGCTACAGGTGTATCAACAGACTTGAACGGCAAGTTAAAATCGTCTCCAGCTGATTTGGCTCATACTAAAACGAACCGTGCTAGTGACGTACCTTAATTCGGGAGGACAGATTGGAGATACTCTCAAAGGAGTTGTTAAGTGTGATAAATGTAGGCCCTCTTCTGAATTTGGCCACATGAAAAAAAAACTGAAACTAATACAGTTGGGAAAACACTTGCATACACGTCAGTGGAATTCACCAATAGCAAAGGAGAAGTAGCAGCCAGGGGAAGTCATACAAAGTAAGCCTGCCAGATTTCATGTATTGTTTCAATTCATTAGGTACATCACTAATAAAGCCGAGTAGGTACGTTGCACTTGCATGGAAGCACCCCAAAAACATCGTTGGAGAGTTGTCTCCCCACACTCGAAAATAAATTACGTTCTTCCAACATAGGAAAAGAATTAGACTCGTATATCCCCTGTGATATCGCATGATATTAGGACATCGAGGCTTTAAGGAATTCAGAAACGGTTTGTTCCCATTGTGTGTAAAGCCGATGTGCTCTGAGTATCAAGTCCTCATGGTGGTCAGAATATGCCCCAGTATATTTTCAGTAACCGAGTTCCAGAATCATGATTTAAATTTACGAAGAAAATAACATCAAGCTAGGGAGCTATTCCCCTTCTAACAACCTAGGCATATTACCTCCAACTCGAAAATCCTTTCTAGTTTGTTAGCGGGAATATTACGTACTCGGTTCCGCCCTCCCCACCAGGGGTCGCGGACGACTTCTTAACTACAAATTATTTTTCTACTAAACCATTCCTAAATTTGACGTCTAGAAGACGGAAATCAAACGCATAAAATTCTCTTTGAAATAAATGTTAGTTGCAACGTTACCAAGATTTGTATTTTTCTTTCTTCCTCTCAGAATCCTACCTCTTGTAAACCCTGGACAGAATCATCGGCGGTATTGGTCAAATTTTCGGGCTTGACACTCGAACCTGCTAATGTAGTGGGATATACATGGTAGTATTCCCCCAACTTCAGTTATCACAGTCTTAAAAATCAATGATGTGTATTGGCCATCCCACTCTGCGGAACATCCATATCCTCCATGAATTGCTACCCCTCGTGGACACGTGCAGCTTCTAAGGTATGATGAAACCAACCAATATAGGTTCTCCAGCCAGGCTAAAGAGAGGTGCTTACGATAACATCTAGTAACACTGTTGTTGGTGCGGCAGGCCAACTTCCGGATAACGCACGGTGCAGACCCTCTCGTTCCCTCGTTTGCTTCGAACGGACTGACAATACTGCTTGAAAGCTCCAGGTTGACGATACAAAATCCAGCGAGCTAATTAGGAATGTGGCCGTTCTTCAGGGACACTGGGCCGATAGGGACGGCACCGGGAATATCATCACATGTTGCCAGCATCAACTTCACTTCCAACACAGAACTGGCATGGTTGAGCACAACCTGCACTGATCAAGTTCCATGTGCGTGCATGCATTTCTTCCCCTGCGCGATCATGGGGACCACAGCACGGAGGTTCAAATTCCAACTGGTGCGAGACAGGAGCTGATGGCAGGCATGTGACGGCGGTTCGACGAGCTGCACTGTGGGAATTCAGAACCTAGCCCTAGATATGCAGTGGTCATTGTCTCGAGATTGTCAAGCACATCTGCTCTGGATCTCGGCCTCCTCCCACCTGGCAGTGGGTCGTTAGTTAAACTCAGCGTAGATCTTTGTCGTCCTGGGCCCATGCGGGAGCACCGCCCCGATGCAGCAGGCGACCACACGAGACGAGCGCCCTGAGATCTCCACCAGACGAGTGTTGCTCGGGGTGCAGATGGCGCTGGCGGACCCTCAAGGAACCCAAGCCACGCAACGCCCCACCCAGAGCCACTGATGAGGGCGCGACCATCGCTCTGACTGATGGGGATTGCGGGGGAGTCGGGGCCTGGGGAAAATCATGTCAGCGCGGTCCTCCTTCGGCGTTCGCTCGCTCGACCTCAGCCACATCACGGCAGCGGGCAATCACCAGCGCGATGGGGAGAATGAAACTGGCCGCGGCACAGTTGCGCACCCCTTCTCGCGAACGGCGCAGAGAGACTGGCTGTCGCGCAACAAGGCCTCTCTGGCGGGGTATTGCCAGGAATGCTGGCGAATCCAGCGCGACGTTCCTGGTGCGGGGCTGGAGGGCCCTGGGGATGGGAGATGGGAGATGGGAGAATCCCCGACACGACACAGCTGATATTCCACGGGGATTCCAGGGCCACACCTGCGGAGGGAAGTAACGTGTGCAGGATTGTTGCTGTAACAATCTCGGAAGCAGCACTCTCGGGGCTGGCCTAGGCCATACTGCGGCGCACCTCGACGCTATCAAGTAACGCGGTGCCCCAGGCCAGCTCCCAGCGGACGAGCACGCGGGAAGCCGGCCTTTGAATGGCTCGCCAGTGCCCATGTCAGATGGTGAGGAAGCGGCGACCGGGATCTGCTCAATAACAGGTCCAAGAGCCAAATCACGGCCCCTGAGTGCTTTGCTCGGCTAATTTGCTCCCTGAAAAATCACCAGGAAGCCTCTGCCCAGCAGCCCAGGTGCCCGGACCCAACGCAGAGTATATAGGTTGCTCTCTTCCAGGGAGCGCTTTTGCGGGGATTGCCTCTTCTTTCGAGTTCCAATTTTCAATCTGGGGCATATTGAGACCCTCTAGGGTAATAGTTGACTCAGGTCGAGAGTCGTTCACTCGATCTCAACATGTATCAATCAACAAATGTCTACTTCATTTGTGGTTTCGCAGCCATTGGTTGGTCGTCTCATCCTGAACTTTCTTCCACAGTGACTAACCTGTGCAGGGGGTGGGCTGTTTGGTTTTGATATCTCTTCTATGTCTGGCGTTCTAGGTACGGCTGCATACAAAAGATACTTCCATGACCCAAAATCCTATCGACAGGGTGGCATCACCTGTGCCATGCCATTCGGTTCTCTCGTCGGAGCTCTCTGTTCATCCTTCATTGCCGATAGATACTCTCGTAGGTCTAGTATCCAAATTGCTTCCCTGTTCTGGATTCTTGGTTCAATGTAAGCCTTCCCCGAAACTGGGGGGAGCCCTCTGTCTAACCTCCTCTAGCATCCAATGCGCTTCCGTCAATATCGGCATGCTTGTTGTAGGCCGAGTTGTCGCAGGGCTCTGTGTCGGTATCGCATCTTCAATCTGTCCAGTCTACCAAGCCGAAATTGCTCCAAAGGAAATCCGTGGTCGCGTGGTATCACTTCAACAATGGGCCATCACCTGGGGTATCTTGATCCAATATTTTATCCAATACGGAGCATCCTGGATTGGAGGAGGACCAACAAATCCTAACCAACCAACATCTGCCTTCCGAATTCCATGGGGTATTCAAATTGTCCCCGCTGTTATTCTCTTCTTTGGAATGTACTTCTTGCCAAGATCACCAAGATGGCTCGCGTCTAAGGATCGATGGGAGGAAGCTATTCAAGTCATGGCTGGTCTACACGGTGGCGGAGATGTCAACCATCCCAAGGTCCTCGCCGAATACCAGGAAATCGAGGAAGCTCTCCGTTTTGAGCGTGAAGAAGCCATCAGCAGTTACAAACAATTGGTCGAGCCCCGTATGCTGAAGCGAGTCGTCTTGGGAATGTCAATTCAGATGTGGTCGTAAGTACTGTCTCTATTATTGTGCTCAATACGCTGTATATCTCTCCTACGTATAGCTCATTAAGGAGGTCGTGTATTGAAACAATTTCCCTTTCCCCCTACTTTTGAATCTCAATCTGACTAATCTTAGGCAACTTTGTGGTATGAACGTAATGATGTATTATGTAGTTTGTAAGTTATTTGAAAATCTAGGAAATTGCGAGCTTTTTAGGACTTTAGAGGGGCTTGAAGTTTTTGGTAGAAAGTGACGTGTTAAGTGCTTTTGGCACTACAACATGAGTTTACCACTGACTGAGCACTCCTTCAATCCTTCCCTCGCATCGTACCTTCTCTAGCACCACAAAGTAGGCACTGATTTGTTATAGATATCATGGAAGGGGCCAACATCGCTTCTCCTCTGCTTACTGCCTCCGTCCAATACATTCTCAACGTGTTGCTCACCCTTCCCGCCATCCTCTATCTCGATGTATTCGGTCGTCGACCATCTATGCTTTTTGGATCCTTCGGGATGATGAGTCTCCTGTTCATTGTTGGTGCCCTTCAGGCTGTTTACGGTGAACCCAATGTCCCACCTCTCACCAACTCCACGAACTCGGATATCTCTTGGATCGTCAGCAACAACAAGCCCGTCTCCAAAGCCATCGTCGCCATGACTTATCTCTTCGTCTGCACCTTCGCCACGACTTGGGGGCCTACATCCTGGACCTATCCATCTGAAATCTTCCCAACCAAGATCCGTGCAAAGGCTGTCTCTCTCGCCACCGCATCCAATTGGTTCTGGAATTGTATTCTCGCATTCGCCGTGCCACCATTGCTATGGAACATGTAAGACTCTTTCCTACGGAACCCCCAAACAATCCACTGACAATCCTTAGTAACTGGAAGATGTACATGCTCTTCGCCGCCTTCAACGGTCTCGCATTCATCCACATGTTCCTCACCGCACACGAGACCAAGGGAAAGACATTGGAGGAAATGGACGACGTCTTCAACAGCGGAATTCCACCGTGGAGAGGCGCACAGAAGGGATCCAGACTCGATCAACTTACAAGGGAGATTGAGGCCGGTAATCTCAAGATCGCTGCTCCAATGCCAGGCCAAGAAGACAGGGCTTCAGAGAAAAGAGCATTTGTACACGAGGCTTAGATTTCACATAATACAATCTACCAATTCAATCATCATCACCCGCATCTCGGTAGCAAACAAAAAGACCGGCATACAACTAATAGTCTTATTCTCATTTGTCTCTCTTTGGACGGGTAGGGGGTTTTAAAGGGGGGGGGGGTTAAAGATTTTTATAAAAAATTACAGAATGAAGTTGATCTTTGCGAAAATTCTGCTGGAGTTTCGTTTCACTTTTTTTTACCTCGATACCAATTTGACATTTCAGGGCATGCATCTTGGACGTTATGCGGGACACACCATTGGGAGAAGGTGTAAGATCTGGTTGTAACTAAAACTCAGTCTATTCCAACAGTTGCGAGGGTCAATTTTCATGATTACCCAACCTTCTTTCTCCTTTGAGAATGAGAAAGTATTGTGCCGTACTACTTTCTTTATTGTGAAATACTACCTGGGGAAGCGTGCCGCAGAGTAGTATTGGCCTCATGGTATCTACGTTACTTACAAGTTGGGTCCTTAACTCGTTCAAGATTACTGCTTTCAAACCCTTGTCCCAAAAGGGGAAACAATGACAACACCTTTGGAGCCTCAGTGTCTTAAATCCCATGGCCAGTTTGCTATCCAAAGCCCAAGAGGAGCCAGCATGAGCACTCTAAGCATGTGATTCGGTCACGTAAATGTCTACTTGAGCCACCTGCGTAAATAAGTACCCACACCATGAATGCTCTTCTATGCGTGTTGAGTTAGGTGTATTGAAACTAGAATGCTGGAAGTTCATGGTACATCAATTCCATCTATGGGGGGGAACCTGGACTGGAATGGTATTATTTGTAGCTTTTGCATAAATTTACCAATAAATCTTCACCTTGGGGAAAGAGTTCATATCAAACTTTGTCAAAATACTCTACATTGTGCCCCAAAGCATGGTTGCTTGGTGGTATCAGCCATGAGGTCTTTTGTTGGCTACTTAGCCTCTCCTGGGGCTCCGGGACCTCGAGATCCAAGCAAATATGAATTAAAAGCACCGTTACATGGCAAATAGACGGTGCATCACTTTACATTTTTAAGGTCCCTTTCTTTATCTTAAATACTTTAGTACCCAACTTTGTATCGCTGAGGTAACCTTGATTGAGCTCGAGGGCGCAAAGGGAAATTATCCATCGTGCTGCCCTCGCTCCTTCCTCTTATATTTTATAATGTCGCACGTGCCTATAAACACTTTATACTCACGAGTGTTCTAGTTTTTCGTAAGTAATAAAAATTAGATTGGTAGTTATACAGTTATTACAGGAACCTCCTCTGGATACCTTACAATGTTGGGATAAACTCCGCGTTGGAAGTTCTGCATCTAGAATAGGCGGGTCTTGACCTCCAACCTCCGCCGTGACAGCTCACGATAACTTTCTTCCATTAACGTCTTCAACTAGCTACAGACCTACTCTTCAATGAGCTTAAAATGATACCCCAACCATCTCTCAAGTATCCTTCCCTTCCCTCCATCCTTCCTTTCTCTTCATTCTCCTACCAACATCCACCGCCTGTCGTCGACACCTCCCAACAACAACGCAATAGGTTTCAGGTATGTGCGGCGATGCATCTCCAGACTAACAGGAATGATCTAGTTCAATCACTGCGAGTAATCGCACCTTCTTGCTTCGCTGACAGCTTCATTTCCTCTGTCGCAGCCAGATTGCGATGGACAGGTGAGTCAGAGCTTCGACCTCCTCAGTTAATCACAAGCTTTCGTAGACATTCTCCGCAGGCCACTACAACCTCTTTGCGTGAAAAAATAACAGACCTGTTCTGGCGTATCAAATTTGGGGTATTTGAAATTGTGAGTGTCCTTTACCGTTTTTAAGGTACCTTACATCGCTAGGGTATTTTAAAGAGCAAATATTCCAAGTCAAATCACCCTATTCCGAGCATTCAAGCAGGCGAATATCCCTAATACAATTATATACTAGATTGAAATATCTCCAAAGTTCTCATACCAGCAATAGCCTCTAATTTCTTCAACGGTTTCCGAAAGTGGCTGAGTCGTTATAGGGGCAATGGTTAATGTCGCTATCGCTCAATACGTCGCACGTTTCACTTAACAGTAGCCTGTAGTTCTGTAGTGCAGTATACGTTTTATTATAGGATGCGGTTCGTCTTTATTGAGGGATTATGCTAAAGAGGGTCTTAATATACCCTAAATCAGCAGTGCTGGTAGCGGCATTAGAAGTGTCGCTGCTAACCATGCGATTCATTGGTTTGCCTCGTGACTATTTACATTGGTATACCAACAGTTAAGCTAATTTTTAATAATAATCGGATGATATCTGCAATCTGACATGTCATATTTTATTATTTTTTTTCTTCAATGGGTGGGCGAGTGGGCCAACGCATCTTGTCATTGTCTTAGAAGTTACAGGGCCCCCCCATAAATATGATCGATTTGGGTGGAGGGCAGATCCGACCCAGATTCCTGGAACTAAAAAAGCAATTATTTTAACGATGGTGTGATGATCTGGGTTTAACTTTATTTTATGAAGGACTATTGGAGGGGGTTAAATGCTGTATTTTGGTGATATTTATAGACTTAAAGTAGAGAGCACTTGGATTGTGCCTGCTTAAGAGAGGAATTGGCTGCATATGTTGGTCATGTGATCTATGGAATTTAGGTTATAAATACCCCTTAGGAAACAGTGGCATTAAGGACAGTCAAGAACTTAAGTGTCTTACATAACTTACATGTATTAGACACTTTTAAATATATGAATGCCCCTTATAAAAGGATGATTCAAGGTCCACTAAGTATATGAATATACAAAATTTGGGCACTATAGTCGGCTACTTATTGTGCATGGGGGGAGGTTGGTTCTTTTACGATCATAGACTAAGGTATTCGAAGATACTTGAAGCGAGGAGATCTTGAAGTCCTCTATAAAAACCATAGAAATATGGAGCCAGGTCGAAGATTGGAATCTTTATTCTCCAACTACTTTCAACTCTCTAAGGATCTAGTTCATTCCCCAGCTCGCATTTCAATAGATTAAAGCCTCTTGGACTCGAATAAGGAGGAGAGAAAAGCCTTAGGGTACTTAATACAAATTTATTTTCCAAATCTCCGCTATCATCGCGATTAAAGTAGCCTTATTAAGCTCTATTGCTTAAAAGCTATTTATAATAAGGGCAAGTCTACAAAGGTCATTAGTAGACTAGCAGGACTATATTTAGGTACCGTGTTACGGAAATCTAATTTCTTACGCACGCTATGATAAAAGCGGTAATGATACAATCTATCTATCAGTTTCATAGTGCCCTCAAAACTGAAGATCGAGATCTGAAAGCCAAGATGAAAATTTAGATCTTTATAACTCATTCATATCTGTTTAGGCTCAATGGGTATCACTCTGCTTGTCACTGACTGCGAATCAATCTGTAGGAACCTGATTTCTTGGATCGCTTATCTCCCTTAAATTTAGTACGAGCGGGGAAGTCAAGGTTTGTGCAACTTATAACTTAGCTGGGTGCCGTGGACATGGGATAATTGATGGAACTCTTGGGATGACGCGTTGTGTTACAGATACGTGTGGAGCAGGATGGATAAATTCCTGTGATAGCCGGATATTTATACAACATATTGCTGGTGGCGGTATTTTGACCGCGCTTTAATTCGCCTCTTCTTCTGTTGGAAAAGAGCTTTCCACGATGTAGTCAACTATCGAAAGAGAAGGTTTTGCTTCGGTATAGTAGTTTAACCGTGGAGATTGGAAGCAAAGCCTAGAAAGCGAGAATAGTCAAGGTGCTCAGAAGACTCTATTAAGATTTTTATTACCAATAGATGATGGCTGTAGCCTATTTTACTTGTGTGGTGACCCTTTTTTCTCCAGAGAGTTGACTAGTACCCCAAATTTAGTATCATTATGCCCAACTCAAAAAATCGTTGTGTCCAAACTCCCAGCCATAGGCCATTGTTCCAACCCAAACGCCAAATGTCCTTAATGCCCCATACTTTTTCAAAAGCCCCATAATGTGTAAGCACTTCATACTGTACCAGTCCATCATAACTTTACAGCCTGTGCTTAAGACCTTCCCCTCTCCCTTTCCACATAAACCTGCGTCGTCTTCACAATTCCATCCCCCCTCCTCTGACTGATTAGTTCTTCCTCGCTCGCGCTTTCTCTAATCGTACTGGCATTCCTACCATCAGTCACAACAACACATCCATACATCTCAATATCATCTTTATCTTCCCCCCATCACACCAGCTCTTCGAGTACCGCCTGAGTTACTGGTTTGCTTCACAAAACCACTCTTATCCATACTCTTGGTCGCCTTGTTAGAGTGCCCTTCCGTGCCAGACCTTGTTTCATGGAACGTTGATCGGAATAAAGGTTTTAGTGTTGCTACGGATGCAGCGAAGATTCCGATGTTGAGTTCGCAGGCAGTCCAGATAGTGATATTGACACTATCCCAGAGGAAGTCGTTGTATCTGCCATAGGAGGATATGTAGTAGACTTTCACGATGCAAGCTGCAGTAGCACTAAAGAAGAAGAGGAGTGAGTACATATCACTCCACTTTATATAGGGGAAGCGAAAGGTAAAAGTAACGCACAAAAGACCAAGGGCCAGGATTGCAACAAGTGCGAGTTTAACTCGAGAATTAATTTTGACCTTCCAGAGCATTGGGATTGGCAGAAGGGCAAATATCAAGTCTGCAAAGATACCGCATACTAACATAACTCAGTTACACTATTGCAAAGTTGTAAATTTGCAACGTACCCGCATTGAAATATGCACAAGCTCGGAGGGCGAGGGGGGAAAAGCAAGTCGCATTTGTAATTTTGGAGTCCCATAGAACATTGATTGGCCTACATTGGGCTACAATTGTACCTTTTAGCATTTTGTTAGCATAGTTATCTCATGCGGGTTTTTGGGTCTACGTACAAAACGCGATTATGGTGTAGACTGCCATAAATATTTGCATAGCCCAGATGAATCGATGATAGAATACTGAGGGTGTCAAGCGCAGTAAGAATAGTCCTACGCTGACTTTGACGAATACGACACCAACGGGGAAGAAAGGTTGGCTAATAAAATTAAGGTAAAGCCCATAACTCAACTTGTCAGGGTCTGTGAGGAAAGCTGCGTGACGTCCAGCGCCATAATGGACATCAGGAATTACCAACAGCATAGCAACTATGGACAGAGTCTAACATGTATTAATAACGCACAGTAGCAGGGAGAGGACAGCAGTAACTCAGGCCCTTACCATCGCAGCTACCATAAAGGTGTCATCCCATCCAAATGACTTAATCACAACTGCCCTCACCCAAGCTCTTGCAAGTACTGAAAACAGCGCGAAAAGAGTAACTGTCGAAGTAGTGGCGAGAAGAACGGGACCCCTATTGACATCTGGTTCACCTGAACCAGCAGGGAGTGCTGGATCACCCATTGTTACTGAAGAATCTGGTTGAAAGCTGGAAGGGCCTAGGCTAAATCCTGGAGTTGCTTGTCTGCGAGAAAGTCTTGGGCAGGAAGGAAACTTTGATGATCCACAATAAGGTTAAGGCAATATGACGTAATCTTTGAGACTCGAGCTATTGGTAGACAATGACAATTGTCTCGCTTCCTTTGCGCTAACAGTCTATTCGAAGCTGTAAGTGGGAAAGCACTAGCCTCTCTACCTGAACCCTGGGAACAGAAGCAGGTGCTCTCTATGACAGCGAAAGATAAGTTTTCATCCATCCATTCTCTTGGGATATTCTTCAAGAAGCTTGAATGCACAGACTTCATTCCCCGGATTGCTATCGCATCCTGGACGGCGACATGAGACAAAGCCATGCTGTCAGCTGGTGACCGTTCCTTGGGGTTCACCCCTTTGACAGGCCATGGCGGGAAACACGCTTTTCACGGACGATAGATGAAGGAGAGCGAGTGATCGACGCCACACAATGCTTGTGTTGTCAGAGCCAGGCTTGAAGGTTGAAGCTGAATACAGAATCGGTTTAGTAACGAGGCGGATGAGGGGTTGAGCACAATGGGTAATATCCAGAGTTTTCATCGAGAATCCTGCTGAAGCGGCTCCTGCAGGGTCTGTGATACCTTTAGAGGCCTTGTAATGGCCTATCTGGACCAGAATCTGGGAGCAAATGGGGCGTTCTTCATCTCGTGAGGTCATGCACAGAGCGAGTAGCAAGACACACGTCTCCAGGAACCCGAGGTTTTGACAAAACACACCCGCCAATGGTCGAGATTGTCAGCCAAGTGGGTAGTGTGGATATTGCTAGATCAATGGGGGGAAATATCCGATTAAGACCCCAGCTCTCCGACGGAGAAATAGGAGGCTGATTTTGGTACGCGAATTTTAGGACTTTTAAACTTATAAATGTCTCATATGAAACCATGATTATTTATGACATTGGTCTTTAATGTTATGATATTAAAACAGACTCAAGACCTAAATGTCCCGAACACAAACAGAAAGCACGAACAACATGCCACTTTTGGAGGCTGCCTAGCCTTTCCGCGCTCCCCGCTCGTGCCCCGGATTCTCGTTGGATCTGGGGTATTGGAAAAGCCAGAAGGTTTTCTCGATATTTTTGCTATAGCAAAATTCTGCCAATGCATGCAGCCTAGGATTCAGTACGAGTTTAATTTATGTCCCATTTCGTCAGCTTCCGATATGTAGTCGATCTTGCATCGGCTAACCAACCATGTCCTAAGCTCTCCTCGTCCAATTCTTCAGCTTAAGACTAACTACTTGATCCTTATGTCGGAGCCACTATCATTTTTTAACGGAATAAGCCTCGTTTTCGCCGTATGTTCCAAGGAGATATAGGACTGACAAGGAATAAAAATTTGCATTCGGCTAAGACTTCGTCAAAGTAACGGGATTCCCCAAAACTTTCTCTGCATAAATTAACGCCGGCTTTTCAAAATTACTAACATTCCATGCAGGTGTAAAGTTATTAGAGGATGTCGTACGTGAGCTCCTATTGTAGTGATACATCTGCGAAGGCTAAGGTAAGTAGGGGTAATAGCACCATCTTCACTCTCCGATATAGATAGGATATTTAAACATCAGGGTATCTCATTCTCTTTTAAACTAGAATAACTGAATTCGAAACGACTTCCATGGGGCAGATATAGAATTACTTTTACATTTACTTGCATATCAATCTTTTCGTCCTAGACTTTCAACATTACATTGGATACGTCCAGCATAATCAAACTCTCCTTCCAAGAAACGTGCAGCTGTGATTTAGTCCAGGTGCAATAGGCGATTGGGTCAATGTTAAAACGGCGTTGACTGCCTGGCATTCTCTTCCTTCGCGTTTCTCACCCTGACACATCATAATTCCCAAGGTCTTCGAAGCGTTCTTGTTTCTAGACCTTCATCTTGAAGGTCACTTAGGCCCTAGTCAAGACCAAACAGTCGGGTCAGCTCCTTTCGGCGAGCTAATGATAGGACCTAAGTTAAGTTTATTATTTTGATCTACCTGTTTCTATATTGAAATTTGCAGCATGAAGGACTTTTGGGGGCTACGTCCCCGGTGCTTGGTACGTCTATGATTTCAAGTGAGGCCAAAATACTTTCATTGATTTGGGCCAAGTTTTTCTTAGTCTCTATATGAATTGAGTTCCCCCGAGCCCAGAAGGGGTCCTTTGTTGCACTATCAGGTCTTGGATATAAATCCAGCACCATAAGACTCTCGGCTGTTCCTTTCTTGGCAGCTCTTATGTCGCTCAACTAGCATCACTTCTAGGCCAAGCGTCCACTGATATTCTAGCTGGGCTACATGCTGAGGAAGATGCTCTCGCCAAGCGAAATATCGCAGCTACTTATATCATCAAAAATATCGCTATTCGACAAGAGTTGTAAGTATACGAGAATCATTCTCATTTACTTAAGTTCTGACTTCCAAGTAGTGGTTCAATGGCCCCTAAGAATCGGAAGGCCTATACTGATGCCGTTCTCTGTCTCCAAGCCAAGATGGCAAATACGCCTAATTCGCTGGTACCAGGTGCGCGATCCAGATTAGGTGGATCCACCAAAACGCACCCACCTCCATGCTCACTAACCCTACAAAGTACGATGGTTTCGTAGCGACCCACCAGAATCAGACGCCGTTTATCTGTTTCAGTGGAACATTTCTTGGCTGGCATAGATACTTCGTGTGGCATTACGAGCAAGCTCTACGGAACGAGTGTGATTACAAAGGATACCATCCGGTGGGAATCTCCAAAAGTTCCGAATTAATCATCTCCAGTACTGGGACTGGAATAAATGAGCGGCACCACATGATTCTCCAATCCGATCTCGAAGGTCCAGTCGGCACTGGTGATCTAGGACCTCATGGTGGCGGTCATTTCACTGTCGGGTCAGTGCATACGAGTCAACGCGTTGACGATGGCTGACATATTTTAGCGGCGATCCAGGTGGAGATTTGTTTACCTCCCCAGGTGATCCCGCCTTCTTTCTTCATCACGGACAAGTCGGTCGTCATTGGACCCTATGGTACTATCTCCACTATTTGTTCCCCAGAGAGAATACTAACTTACAACTCAGGCAAGCAATGGGCCTCAAAAATCGTCAATATGCCCTTTCTAGCACCAATACTATGCTGAATAGCCCACCTTCGCCAAACACTACTTTAGATGACCATATTAACCTTGGATATGCGGCATCGCCTCCGTTCAAATGAGAGATCTAATGAGCACTGTAAAGGGATCGGTCTTCTACATTTATGTCTAGCGCATTGAAATGCGAGACGAAGTTATTATTACAGCGTTATGACTTTATAACTAAAAACGTAGATACGATAGTTTCAAGCTCCTATTCCTTCAGCAGTGAGAATGGAACAAACAACCACCCTTATACTATTGCGTCTATAGTTTGTCACTATCAATTAGGCAAGGCGATAGGTAATGCTACTTCACTTATTTTGGTCACTGGGCCGTTCTTCTTTTGGTGCCCATCGTATGATCATATCATAATTAAAGGCCACTGTACTTCAAAATGCAGAAGATGGCAGGAGAAGATTTGGCTGATTTGCAGGAACTTCGAGACGAGGAATTGATATAACCTTCATAATCGGTACTTTCATGAATGTGAAGTGCTTTGGTATCTCTGACATAGGAGCTATAGGAAAGGAACAGTAATGTATGGAAGATCAGGAGATGAGTGATGCAAAATCTATAGTCTATATTCGCTAGAAATTCTAGGATCTAAGGGTATCTCAGTCATTCTCCAACCAGTCAAATCAAGATCAAGGCAAGCACCACATCTTTGGCATCTGACTCTTGGGCAAAACCCAAAACAAAAATGTGAAAACCCAAAGATATCCCACAGTCCTCTCAAACACTTTCAAGTTTTCCAATCTATGCCTTGCCACAAAAACCCTCCATAAACTCTGCACAGGCATCTCCAATACGATTGCGCAAGCGTTGAGGAGAAAGAATCGGACTTCCTCCCAATACGCACATGTGAACCCAATTTTCCATTCGCAAATAGCATGAATAACACCACTTAATCCAAAAACGAAGAAATTGATGAAAATCTTACCTATCAGGGATCTCCTTTTCAAACGGAAGATGTTTATAGATACCCAAGATGCGTACGAGGTGTAAGCACGGTAGATGGCCTTATGCCAGAACTTTCCCCAGAAGCGTCTGACACTCCATGCTTGGTCGAGAGAGCCATAGATTGGTCGCCATTCCTCGGGCGAGTCGACGTGGAGCGTTACGAAGAAGATGGCAAGGGCATCGTGAACTGAGGTGTAGAGGGACCAGGCCGACCACAGGAAGTAAACCACCATCCAAACTCGCATAAAGAAGTCGCGAGCTGAGGGTAAGGGGTTTTCGGTCGGATCGAAGGCATGAAGGAAGAATTTGCGGAAGAACACTTCCTTGCTGGGGACGAAATCTGTCATGGAGAGGGGATCGTAGTATTTTGAAGATGCCGCGATGAGTTTGAGATGGTAGTAGTCGATTGTCCATATTGCTAGGATGCTGAGGATGCGATTTCGAATAAAGGTTATGCGGGGCTTGTGGAGTGCTGTGAGTGCTGGGAATCTGGGGAGGGATTTTGAGGCTCCCGAGTCTGATTTGTTGTCAAGTTGTTTATCTTGGAGTTTGAAGTAATTGCTGAAAACCCGGCTGCGGTATGGGACATCTGTAACCTGTCTTTGGGTGCCAACGTAGCGTCCATTGTAGAGGATTTTGTAAGCTCCTATCCAGTCCCAAGAGTGTGGGGATTGCGCTTTAGATTCAAGTACGTAGTTTTCGACGCATAGAGCAGAGCCCATGTGTGTAAGATAGAGGAAAATGAATTTGCTACAAGTATCTGCAGCGTTGGTTGAGAGGCCTACATTATTGACGTCGCGGAAAGAGAGGAGACAAAATATCGCAATAGAGAGAAATATAATAGGACGGTAGCCCTGGGCAGAATTGAGACCAACTAGACCAAGAAGCGATGCGATCGCAAAATAGGTAATTGGGATGATGATACTCATTGTGTGTACTCTCTAGAAGTCCAGAAGTGAAGATTTCGAGAATGTCAGGCGTTTCAAGTCGGGACAAATGAGGACCAGGTATACCAAAGGACGTTGGAACAAGCTACTTTGACGAAAGGTGCGCAGTAATCAAATACCTGGCCGCTGAAAATACCTTGAGATTATGGTTGATCCAGGAATCAGCACTGCCTGCCGCTGGTAATCCTCTTGGACTGCGGATGGAGGCACTGGTTTTCGCGAATGAACGCATGATGATCAGCCCTCACCTCAAGCATAAACAAATCAAATATTAGAAGAATGAATAGCATATGGTAGGATGCCACACTAAGATCTCGATAATAGCGAGCTGAGGAGGTGATGTTTTCTTGTGAGGATGAGGGGGTTGGAGAGGATATCGCCAAAGCAAGTCAGCGCCTGAGAATCTACTCTTAGGCACCAGCTTCAGAGTGAAAAAGCGGCGACATTTGCAGCGCTTATTGAATCGAGAGTTATACCCATCACTTCACCTCACTTCACTACCTCTTCACACTATCTACTTTGCGCTTTGCATTACTCAGTGGGGTCGACCCCCCCATCCCCCTTCTTTTCACGATTCTCGCCGTCTTATTCTACGGCTCCCCCCATCTCTGTTAAGCCCCCCGCAGTACGTGCCCTCTCCAGAAGGTCTTGATGCCCTGCATGGAGTTCAAAAGAAGGCTTCGCCGTAGGCTAGCTTCCTTGAGGGCTATGCTAACTGGCGCTTTTAGCCAGCAAATCTTGGAGTTTTGGGGGCGAAGGAAGAAGCGAACAAAGATGACTAAGTTATTCCAAATGAATTTACGGCCTGTGATTCGACTCATTCGCTCAAATCTCGTATGGGAGCTGTGTTATATTTCTCTGTGACATATTCATTTCCTCTTATTGGTGATTGAATTCTAGCCTTTGTTCTGAGCTAAGTCCTATTTAAACGTGCCTAGGTTGATTGGACAAGCAACTCCATCCCTACTTACTCTCCAGCCTCAAAGGGTGATGCGAACCAGCAAGAGCCCAGAGAAGGAATAGATTTTGATATTCCTTGAAGAAATCTGTGGCGAAGGACATTTACACAAAAGTTCTTCCTTCGGAGGAAAGACATGCATTCTCCATGGTATCAGCTGATAGGATACTCCCTTTTAGTGTTCTATCAGACTTGAGCCACTCGGTTGAATCGAGCATAGCGGTCATCAAAGGATTAAGCTCTTCCACTTTGATCATGGCTCATTCTGACAAGAGTCTCGATTGTTCTTCTCAGCTAGAGGATCTGGAATACCTTCGTGAGGGCATACTGGCAGGAGTGACCGTCCTCTAGGATGAATCTATTCCAAGAGGCACCGCCATGATGGGAAAACCTTCGGGGATCATTTTATTCACCCTACTGAGATGAGCAACCATGAGAGGGAGAGAGAGAAAGGTATAAGTAAGGACTGCTCTCCACCTCATCGATTGCTTTCCATCATCAGCACCTTCTTCTTCTCAGCACAACAGCACTACAACAATCACACTTTTACTACTTCACTTCCAAACTTTCCAGTCTCCAGACTTCAAAAATCAATTTAAAATCAATTTAAAATCAGTAAACATGGTTTCTTTCACCTCCATCTCCATCGGCGCCATCGTTGCCTGCATCGCAGTCATGCAACCCTGCACAGCACCACCAGCTATTGGAGCAATCGCCAGTGCCGGTTCCGCCATTGCTGGAGCAATCCACCACCGTCAAAATGATGAATTAGCACAAGCTCTCAAAGGTTACCCAGCCTGTGTGAAATGCCTACATGGAGAGGGTGTTCCAAAAGCCGTTGTCAAGCTCGACGCTCCCAAAAAGAGTCTCCACGTTTCTAATGTCAACAAGCCCTGCGCCGATGAGATGCGCAAATACCACGAAGGAGCAACTCCAGCCGATAAGAGCTATGGAAAAGTCCACGTCCTGAGTGACACCGCCTTCGAAATGACCGATCTTACCGACCACATTGTTGCTTTCTTCAAGAAGGCTACTGAACACCACCACTAAATTCTTCTCTCGACGGGATTTTTCTGGGATTTTTGGGCTATACAATTATTAGACATCGTGTATTCATTTATAGAGGGGGAAATCGGCGTTCTAGGTAGCATTTGAGCATCATGTATATGTTGGGGTCTTCCTTCCTGTTTTCTTGACTTTCGGGAGATCTGTTTACAAAAGGGTTTAGCGAGAAGCATTTGTGTAGCTCGAGTAGCATAGAGTATTGAAAGCCGCATTTTGGTATCATTTACTGTCTTCATTATCCTGTGATTTGGACAATCTTAGTTTGCTCATCTATTTCCACTTGAAAACTAGTCAACGCTTCTTCAAACAAGCGAGAAACTTCCTCCATCGTTAAAGGTGGATCTCAAAGTCAATTTCCAACCTGTCGGCTTTCTTCCAGTTGCTCTAAATTTATCTTGCTAAGCCTGTAGACACTCTCTGCTTAGTTGCGAGCATTTGATCTTGTTCGACTTTTCGTCGAGGTTTTCTCAATGAATGAATTGAATGAATGAGACTTGATTGAGGAACTCATAAGGAGTATTCCTCACTATAAATACTATGGAAAGTAAAACAATCTTGAATCATATATGAAAAAGGAATAATACACTCGTGAGGCAAGTAATCCCTGTACAGCTATACAAACAGGTAGTAAGATCAACAGATCTCTACATTGTACTCATACAGAATTCGCAAGTTTGCGGTGTGGTACCCATATACCCGGCATTTTCAGTGGAACAACCCCCTGTCTGGCGAGGATCGCCGATATGAAAATCCTCAACATCATTGCACTCTATTTCGACCCCACCCCAACAGTAATCAGGGGATCTTTTGAACTGCCCCTCCATCTATTTTGCAAAGCCCTTGAACTCTTACATCCGTTTTATTCCTACTTATTCTCTCCCCAAAGTCCCAACAACACCTACTCCATCGGGGAAAATAATAAATCACAAGAACCAAACTCGCTTGCGACTCGCTACCCTTCTTCCTGCAAAGAGTCCCCGTCGGAAACAAGGTTAGTAAACTACTCTGTAGAGAGTATCGCGCCATACCTTCCGGTCGTCTAATCTCACCTCATCTAATCTCACCTCAGCCCCTCGACCACTAATGCCGAATACAAATTATTAGGGAAAAAAATGCGCCGTTCAATCCTTTGGATCCAACCCTCTCCACTCCATAAGGCGGCGTGGCTGAATCTGCATAAATGTGGCTAAGCGACAAAATTATAGGATAAAGATAGCACGGGTTAATCAAACTGTCATGATTGCCAATGACTGCGGAATATGGGTTTTTACCTTTTAGAGGATTGAGGATTTAGGCGCCTTAGGTAGCCACGGTCGGTTTTTTTCTATATTCCTGTGGATTTCGTGTTTTGTATACGAAAGTATTGATTTTGTCTCCCCTCTTCTGGAATTCCTTCAGGTTCCTCGTTTTAAATCGAATCCTCGAATCAAGCAGTTCAATTGAGGAATTATTCCCAATCACGACATTTTTCTTGTTTTCTCACTCCCATCAACAAATTATCTCCTCAATCATCCATATCTTTCTCATCCCCTCCTTTACACGCCTCTCCCTTTCAAACATCTTCTCGCTCACAATGAAAACCCTAACCTCCCTCCTCATACCCCTCCTCCTTCTCGCAACTTACAAATCACTCTGTCACTACACCCACACCACCACACCAATCATCGTCGTAATATCCCAAAGCATGTACCCAGCCTTCACGCGGGGCGACCTCTTATTCATCTCAAACCGTACCCACTCACCAGAAGTAGGAGACATCGTCACCGCCTGGTTTTCCAAAGATAAATATCCAATGGTCCACCGCGTCATCTCTCGTTACCCATCTTCCTCCTCTTCCTCTCATTCAATAAACTCAACCCCAACCTCAAGGTAATCATTCCATTTCTCAAACCTACCGTTTCCACCTTTGTTTTTTGGTAAACGATTGACTAATAAAACCAACTCTTCCAGCACTTCTCAATTCCACTACCTAACAAAAGGCGACAATAACATCTATAATGACCTCTCCCTCTATCCCCCAAATCAACCTTACATGCTACGCTCAGATATAATAGGTTGCGTACGATTCTACATCCCCTTCATCGGCTGGGCAAGATTGATATTCGACGAGTTACTATGGTTGAAATATCTCTTGCCTTCCATATGGTTGGGATATATGGGAATTAGATGGGTTGCGGAGGAATGGTTGAGAGGAAGAAGGGATGTATCTTTCCAGGGAAAAGATAAGAGGGAGGAAGGGGAAAGGAATTCATTTGATTTTTCGTGTCTTCATTGGTAGTGTTCGTTTTTATATTAAGCTAGACAATCCATTTCAGGGTATTTTTCTCCTGCAATCAGTGACAATGACAGTCCTTTCGCAAGTAAGAGCTCGGTTCATGAATTACCGTACACACAGCTCCTGTAAAATAGTACCTCTAGGCTATTCAATTGACCTCCATAAGTTTCTCCCTATCTTGGCAGGGACGACATACCTCATCTTCACGAAGAAGGGCTATAACTTTCATATGTAAGAGTAATGATCAATACTTACCGTACGCCTCGATTCCTCGGAAGTAATATTTCTGGCTTTAATAAAATAATATTAGATGTTTTTTTAATTGTCTTAGGACAAGAGAGTGTAAAATCATCAAATCTATCTGGGTATCACTGGAGTACCGTCTACTTCCACAAAATGCGCCATAAACTCCCCATCATCCCTCGAATGCTGCTTACCGACTTGACTTGGAAGATTAAGCCTAGAGTAAAAACTCCACTACACCACATCACCTTAATATATACTCACCAGTGTAGGCTCTTCCGAAACTATTGTACATCATGGAAGAAATTGCGAGAAATCGTTCATTCGTCCCTCTCGCGACGACAAAACGCACGCCCACCAAAGAGCCTTGAGCTGCCCCTTAATTTTCCCGAGCCATTTCCCCCCACTGCTCTACCTAACCGGCCAACCCAACCTTCTCGATCTCTCTCCTCCATCATATGTCCTCCCGGGGGTAATAACTTTGGCTTTCTCACGGTTCTTGCATAGTTGAGCTGGAAATCGCGCAGGCTACCCTTGGCTTCATCTGTAACTGCAAGCGACCCCAAAGCCTGAAAAGCACATTTGATTCTCTTCTCCTCCTCTCGTTTCAGTTGCTCTACTCCCATGGTATTGGGCTCATATGGATCAGTTGACACTCTTGTCATGGTTCCTGGATTCAAGCTTTGAGAACGAGGTATGCCCTTGTTGTTTTGGATGGCGGCAAATTTTGACTTATCTCTCAGAGCGTTGATCATATCGATTTTCTGAAGTGAGTCTGACTGAGCTTGCAGACGGCCACACCAGTATTGTATTGGCTGGGCCTGATAAACCTTTGGGTCATCAATCATCAAGGATTCTTGACTTGCTCCGACAAACTCGTCATTAATGGCCGTCGCTGGATTGCCTCGAGGTGAAGATTTTGATGGTACATCTTGAAATAGCTTCAAGCTAGACTTCGAGAATGATGATGATATATTAGAAAATATGTTACCTATTGTCGTTGATTTCCGAGGGTTAGATTGAATCTTGCCGGGCGATATTGGGCGAAGAAGCCCATGCGATTTTGATGGTGGGATGCTCTACTCGCAATTAGAGTGCGTTCGTGCTTATTTCATTTGGGGGGGGGTATTTTCAGCTTGCCTTTCTTGGAGAGCTCTCAACACTGCAAGCATTGAAATCCGGACCGACGGTTGATGCGCCAAGGGCATAGTCTTTTGGTAGGCTTTTGCTTTTTGGTTTGACTTTCTTGGGTGGCTTTGTGGAGCCCTCTTCGCCATCACCTTTCTTGAAGACAGTTCCACGGGGTCCCTTTTCATAGACAATATGATTACTTGATTGCCGGAGCGGAGCATCTACGTGGGGATTTTGATAAGTTTGTCCAGTGTGGAGTCGCATGCCAGACTGAATAAGGCCAGTAAAAGTGCCACCGAAGCTGGAATAAGAACACTCCTTCCTGGATGTTTGCTGAGAAGGGGGAGCAATATCAACATCCGAGACATCAGGTTCTGGACTCACAGGTGATTCCTTGAAGCTCCATGGTGAAGTAGAGTCATCGGATAGGGTGACATCCTGGACTGTGACTAGACCTTGCATTGAGACCGTTCTGCTGTTAGGGGTACTGCCCTGGCTATTCGGGCTGGTGTAACCTTCGGGGTATGGGAATACTGGTTCAGAACTAAATTGTGAAAATTGCCTGGAAGTATTTTGAAAATTCGGTCGATAGTGGTTAGGATGAATTCTGGGCTTGAATGGTTTATCTCTCTTATTGAGACTGCCGTGAGCATCTTCGGGGGGGTAAGCCGGAGTTCCACGAAGCTTGAAAGAAGCAGAACGCTGGTCTCCATATTTCAGAGTCGTAGGTACATTCGCGGGAAATTCTGTTACGCTTGAATGTTGGTACACAGATGACGTTTCGAAATCAGAATCACTAGTATCGAAGTCATCGGTATTGATTGTAGACATTGAGGAACTAGCTGTCAGATGGGATTTCTGATCACGCACTGAAACCTGATCAAGAAGTAAGTGACGACTCCCCGTATCTCGCGTTTTGTTAAGCTTTTGGAGTGCGCTAGACTTGGTGGGACGGGAGTTTCCAATATTGCAACTTCTTGGATCTGTGGGAGAATAGAGCCCGAGGATTGGAGCCACCTTTACAACCCTGATTTTGGACATGTTTGGTGTTCGGTCAGGCTTTATGGGTGATAGCTTCTCCACAAACGTAGAGTCGAGACGAGGATTCGTATTCTCGTTGATAATTCCAAAGCTGTTATGCTTTCGTGGAGAAGATGCAGAACTTCCGGGAACTCCATTGGCAGATCTTGGGAGTTCTTCGCTTCTAATGCGTACTCCGGCCCGTGTTGGGATTCGGCTTGGTGAACGGTTTACTGGCCATCTCGAAGCAGCTATGTCGCTGGCGCTGACCGATGAAGGGATCCGTCGAGTTTGTCCGCCGCTCAAAATAGGAAGTCGAGTGGGGGGATCGAACGGAGGGAAAGGCGACTCAATGGGATGGCGAGAAGGTTGGCTTAGGTCGCCAGCAGAAGCTGTGATAAGAGAATCCTCGGTCGTCGGAGGGCTATAGAGCTTGTGGGGTCCAATCAGAAAAGTGCTGTCTGTACGAGGGAGACTGCCCTTGGGTCTGGGAGGTTTGATTGCGTCCGATCTTTGAACTGGTCTAGCAAACTTCGCACAGCCGTACTCTCGCGGGATGGGCGGGAGAGGAGGTACGATGGACATTCTATTGCCATTCCAATTGTGCTCGATAATTGTTGCTGAAGCAGTGCGGCAAAGATGACGAGTCGCGTATGAAGTTGAGATCGGCTCTTCCTCGAGGGTATCCATGGAAATTTGTCTGCGCATTGTTACAATTGTGGCTAGGAGAGTTGCTGGATGACTTCTCACGCTCAGCAAATGGTCACTAAAACAAAAGCTCGATGATGCTAAATAAGGAGGATGGGGACAACGCGCTTCCACCGCCGTCATGTGAATTGCAACCAGGACAATGACGTCGCGCTCGAAGAGTCGATGTCGCCAGCAAGCGAGCTTGAATTAACCATATCAGAGACGTAACGGAAACATAGGTTGAACGATCTCACTTTCCAAATTGCGGTTGCTGCCAAGAAAATTGTAGTATGGAGCATGAGTTGTCGTCTTGCCCAAGTGACTAGAGGAAGGCAGCCTCGACGATTTCCCTTTTGGGAATATTGTCAACATCACCCTTCTCAAAATCGAAGATGGAGGCGAAAGAAGAACCAAGAGAGCAGGCCAAGAAAACAGCGAAAAAAATTGCCATTGTGTTTTTTTAATTGAAGCATTTTTACAAGAAGAGTATTTTGCAGAAGGGTCGGTTACATGCGCAAAGCTGGACATACCAGAGAGATCAGCAGGATTTTCCCATCTCTGCTATCCGATACAATTAGTCTTCTACAGCACCGCATGCGGCTGGACTTGGTTGCCTTTACTCTCTCCATTCCAACCCTCGATCTTGAACTCGAATTTCATGTCGCCTTGGCCTCTCTCAACTGGCTTGCCCTTATCATCCCATAGAGATCGCTCTATGAATGTGACGTTTCCATCCCAATCCACGAGAATGATTGTCTGTCTCTGGGTCCCATATATCCCCGTCATAGCCACATTTGCTTCTGGACATGGCGTTTCCTCCTCCTTTAGACTTTCTTCCGAATCTTCCTTTTTTGCAGGTCGAGGGCTTGCTGCCGCAATGTGGTCTGCTCTGGGTATCTTCTCTGGTTCTACGGCACTTCCAATTGCAGGAATGAAGATGGATTTTCTCAACTGATAGATGTACTCTTCGAAATCCTGGCCATCTTGAGCGGGCAACGTATCTACGTCGAGCACTGCAAATAATTCGTCCACCAATTCTTGCTCGCCTTGGCCAGCACTCGCCACCCGTTGAATCGCTTCCAGGACCTTCTCTTTCCCCATTTGCACTTTGGGCCACGTCTCGGGGTCCAAGTATGAAGTATTGCTCAGGCCATACACCTCTCCCCGGCGTTCTGCAACCCATGGCACTTCATCAGGACTTCCACTTCTGTTCGAAATAATTGCCAATGGCTCCATTTCGTGGTCCTTGTCTTTTCTATGCCTCAGCTTGCCACAGAAAAGCGAAAATCCGCCCACGCCTTTTACTCCATCGCCTTCCATTAGTCGGTGGACGAAATGTTCTGTGCTCTCGTCGTCCGGACTCGTCAACCACGCTGTGACCATCCCCCCTCTACTCCTAGCCCCTTGCACTGGATGCTCGGCGTCGTGGGTGTCGGTCTCGCGGTAATTGGTGAGGACCGCCAAATTCCCCGTTTTGGTGATTCCTAGCCACGTCCCCTGCTCGGCACGTTGGAGGTCTCGTGCAGACAGGATTTCTTGGTGGTGAGACGACCACCAGTGCGGTCTGCTGGTCGGACGGAGGATGAATTCGTCGCGGTTGTCGAGGACAATGACGGCGTAGTCGGGGTGGGCGGTGGTCGCCAGTACGATACACATGGTTGCGGGTGGGTGCTGGTGTTGTTGTGTGGGGGATTGTGAGTTTGTGGGTGTTTCGTGACGATGAACGCCTCTCTGGGGATGCAACGAGGGCGTTCAGCTCGCCGGCTCTCAATTTAAAGGGCGCCCACGGAGACCATTGTCGATCCCAGCATGTGCCAACAGTTCTTTGCACATCAGCTGGGGACAATGCCAATGCATTGATGGGCTGACCAATGGGTGTGCTGATGGTTTGTCCTGATGTGTTGTTTGCTGATGTTCACCGTCTAGACCACCAGCCACTTCCGACGGATTCGGGGGACGGGCCCCTGCGAAGAGCAGGGCGAGTGTGGGGTTGCGGGCCATGGATTGCCAGGTGCCTGGCAGATGCTGGCAGATCGTAGGGTGATGGCGGCGGGGACAGGCCATTCCGGAGGGCACCCTTCCCTTACCCTCGGCTTGGGACCAGCGCGAGCAAATCGGGGCAGGACGCTGCGGCCATGCGCGATGAGGCGCCGGCTGCTTGTCCAGGCGGTCGCTGGCACGGCGGGGGCTGTGGGGAAGACTGCACGTGTCGCCTGGAATGCGTGATGCCACTCTTGCGACGCCTCCTGGAGCCCATACGGCGCGCCACGGCCTATTTCTATACCTGGTTGACGGGCGAGAGGCCCACGGGAAACCACGAGACGTACGCGGGCGTTTGCGACTCGGATTCCCCCCAGGAGCCCACCAGCGCCCAATCAGCCCGAGCCCGGGTTGATCCCGAAATCATCGCACGTTACAGCATGACTTGCAGCGTAGACTTCTTCGTCCTCTCGGGTCTCGCAGGAGACATTGCCTTCGACGTGGCTCGCCGCGACAGCTGCGGTGGGCCTGTCTTGCCTCGACAAAGCCAGGAAGCGCGGCTTTATGGCGGAGGCAGAAAGAGCTTCCAGGCAAGCCCCGAGCACCGATCGATGCAGGTGGATAAGAGCCTGGAGGTGTTGCCCCGTCGCTAAACCTACCTCGCTCTCTCCTCCCCGAAGCCTCACGGACTCGCTGCTGACGTCCTCAATCCTCCACTAACTCCTCCAAGCACCCCTAATCCGGCGCATCTCCTCTGCACTTATCCCTATGCCTGTGGGGAGTCGTCCGACCCAAAGAACCACCAAATAACCACTCGTTGCAACCATGTTCGACACTTTTGCAAGGCTCCTGTCGTAAGTCTGCCCCGCCGCCTCCCCACCCGCGAATCTGGGGATAGCATCATGAGACACTAACCGTCCTCTAGCTCGATCCCCACCTTCGTCTTTCCTGTTTTCGCCTCCTACAAGGCTCTCAAGACGTCGGATCCAGCACAGTTAACACCATGGCTGATGTACTGGGTGGTCTTGGCCTGCGCATTGCTGGCTGAATCCTGGGTCGGATTCATCCTCGTATGGTATGCCAGCCTGGCAGATAGATGGTGGGCATCTACTAAACACGTTGACAGGATACCTTTCTATGCCTGGATCCGACTAGGTTTCCTCCTCTATCTAATCCTCCCCCAAACCCAGGGCGCACGCGTCCTCTACCAAGCACATGTCGACCCCTTCCTCCACGATAACGAAGTTGCTATCGATGACTTTATCTCCTCTGCCCATGACCGAGCAAAGGCAGCCGGTGCCGAATACCTCAACCAGGCAATAGAATTTATCAAACAGAATGTTTTCGGCATTCCCCCCAAGGAGCCTCCATCGCCTCCACCATCTGCTACACTCAGCTATGCCCAAAGCTTGATGGCCCGTTTCAACCTCCCGGCTGCACATAATAAGGCTGCTTCTGGCAGCTCAAGTACCGCAGGAGATTTCTACGCACTTCTGGCATCAGCTGTGAACGCTGCTACATCTGCTACGGCAAGTTCGACCAAGCCTCAGGACCTCTCCAACTCGGGAACGCTCATTCCACCAAGTGTTCGTGGGGCCGAGCGCCTCTCCTTTATCACCGCACAGCGCGAACGTCTGGCGATTCTCCTTTCAGCCCTTGACAAGGAAGCGAGTACTTTGCAGGGGGGAATAACTACTTCGCCACCCAGACATGTCTCGAGCATGTTATTCGATGGCAGTAGCGAAGAGGACTCGAACGACCGCCCTAAAAGTGCAGCAAGTGGCTTGAGCACTCGCAAGAGTGAGGTAGATTTCGTCAAAGTGGATGCGGAAAGTGGTGCTGAAGAGCCCAACTCTACCAGGCCAAATGTTAGGAGGGGTCAAAATAGCAGCGGTAGCTGGATGCCGTGGAGTTGGGGCGCCAAGACAGATGGACCAGTTGATACTGTAATGAGTGGAATCGAGACAGTCGAGGATCAGGGCAAGAGCTCTAGTGTCGATGCTTGATCGTAAGATGGAGGGTAAGATTATCGAGTCGTATTGCGTTTGGTTGCGTTGGAATTATAAATTGGGAGTTTTATTAAGTTTTGGGGGAACATAGTTGGGTAAGTCTGCTGTAGACGGTATCATCGCGGTCAAGGTTATAAATTAGGAAACATGAATGGTTTGGAGGCTTTCCATTCTCACCAAACGAATGACAAGATTATTGGGGCCTGGAAATGGCATGGAAAGGAAAGGAAAGGAAAGGAAAGGAAAGGAAAGGAAAGGAAAGGATGAACGGAGCAATTAAGAATCCCTTATTAGAGTAGAGCTATCCACTTCTCAATGCATTGATACTTCTTTTCTCTCCCATTACGCTTTCTTTGACAGGATTTATGGTGGGGTTTTGTTGCAAAATCGTAAATTTTTCGGGATGCATAACAGAGTTATCCTGCTGGAATACAATTTTTCTGATTGGGTTGGGCGGCATGGACGGAGTGCGTATGAACATGAATGAATTCTTAATTAAGAGGGCTTCCTTTATTGGGTTTGAGATTTCTTTTCCGGAGTTTCTTTATTGGTTGTTAGGGGGGGTTGGGGAGGGCGTTGTTACTTGGGGGATGAACTATTATACCGCTAAATAGCTAATTTTTTTAAACTATATTCTACAGCTTTTTTTTTCTTGTCTATATTTTGGTTTAGAGTGTTTTTAATCTGCTTGTCTAGATTTTCGACATATATTTGTATAGCGGGAGAGTTTAATATTTCGAGGGGTAGAAGTGATAGTTAATTTATAAAAGCCCGGAGTAGAATTTTAGAATCATCGACTCAAGTCGAACATTTATGAAGGATATCTGAGAGGATATCGTTGTGGTAATTACTGGAATTTGATATTAAAATTGTTTGCTACCCGAGTCATAGGGGAGTTTTGAATATAGAGTCCTTCCTATGTAATGCTCTTCATGCCCATTTTAAGGAAGGGACTCCCTGACCCAACTCAGAATAATTCTGAATATAGTATTACGTTTGTTTCACACCAGCGATGGTCACCTCGGCTGGTCATTAACTTAGCGACTTCAAATACTAAATTTAATCCTCCCCTGCTCTAAAGTATTGAACCCGAGTTCCTCTAAATTACTAGTCACATGACTATTCTTTCTGGAATGGTTCTGATCGTTGCCCTACTGTTCAGTAGGGAATCATCTAGCCTATCCCCAAATCGGCTCCCGAGACAATGTACGGCGATTAAACTGCAAGTCAATATAAAGGAAAATCTTTGAGTTGAACAATAATAGCACAGCCACCACCGTTACAACTCATCAACACAATACGGGATGCGAAGACATGGTCAAAATGGAACTCCTTCGTTCCCAACGTAGAAATACTTGCGTAACCTTTGAAATGTAAATTAACAAATGAGATTCTGGAAGAATTAAAAGGAATCGGGATCCTATAACAAGGAACCTAGATGAATTCCTTGGTTATTATGGAACCTGGTAAGAAACTAGATACTAGATTTGGGGATCAGGAAGTTACATTTATGGAAGAGTTTCGAGTTGGGAGTGGGAAGAGAGGATGGAAGGTTGTGTGGAAGAGTGGGAGTTTGTGGGGTTGGGAATGGCTTTTGAGGAGTGAAAGGGTTATAGAGTTTAGGGGGCATGGAGGGGAGAAGGAGGGAGTGGTTGAGTTGCAAAGTTGGGCCTTTTATGGGGTTTGGGAGCGAAGGTTATGTGGTGGCTTGGGAGGCAAGATCTGCTAAGGGAGAGGTTTGGGGATTGGGGGGAGGGGTTGAGGAGATAGGCGATCAAGGGGATGAGAAAGGGAAAGATTGATAGGACTTTGAGTCGAGGGTTTTTTTTTCGTCTATCAGTCTTGAACTTTCAACCATGACTTGAATGTTCTTGATACCCCATTTCATTGTTTCAAGAGTTCTGCTTAATAACCCTATTCACTAATCTCTTGGGAAGTATGCCTCGATCCTTCATAAAATCCCCCATCCCGTATGAAACTGATGTAAAATGCAAAATATCTATGTGTATCGCTCGAGAGATTGATTACATCATATTCCAAAACAACACACGATTTATTCCAATTAATTAAACCACATTGGAAGCAGAATGAAATTACAAGAAGCAGTAAAATACCAAGGAATTTTCGAGTTTCCAAATGAACGGTGGGGCTTAGGAGAGCGCTCAAGGATGCAAGGCTGCCTAGTGGAGGGTATAATTTCCGCCCCTCCGACAATGGAATAAAAGTATTTAGAATGAGAGCGTATATGTTGTCGGCATTGCAACACATCGTTTGTAATCCAGACTCGGACGTATTACCTTGGGAGTAACAACGTGATGTTACTCCCCCTCTTCCCTGGAGAAATAAGTGGCCGATTTTGGCATGCGAATTTTAGGACATTCAAAGTCGTAAATGTCCTTTACATAAATATCAGTACTTAGCATATTTAAAGTAGTGAGTATCCCTAATAAAGGTACCTTATTTAGGACGTTTGAATATATAAACGTCTCTATGGTTCCTTCTTTCTGAGGATATAATATTGTAAAACTAAAATCGTGTGCTTAAATCAACCACCTATTTCTCCACTGAAAAGTCCCCTTCCACTTGAGAACGTGGATAACTTTTTCTCTCCCAATAACTTCCCATTCGATGCTCAACAGTATCTAGAGATATTAGGGGCCTCAGCCAATACTTAGTCATAATCACACTCTTCATATATAATGCTAAAATATAATTGTCGAAAAGTGAAAGGCCGCAGACACGTGATCACGATTACTTCTTTCTTAAAATCATATTCAAGATATACTCTATCCACTCCCGAAAAATATAGCTTTAGCTGTAACGATCACTATTTCCATTTCTGATGTGCCTGATTTGCGCACGACAATGCGGCGGCCTAAATGTTCTTCTAACAACGCAACAAATAAAACATGATAGGCTTCACTCCGAACTACTTAAAGTGGTAACGGCGGAGAGGGAATAAGCCAATAGAAATGCAAAGCTGGGCATAGCCTCATGTCTCTAGGTACTTACATCCCTAGATGTTGACCGAGGGGAGAGTATGCATATGGTACAAATATATACAAGCGAAAGCGACTCCTTTACTTCAAAACTTAAAGTATATATTTGTCACTGAAATAAATATCGAAACCTACCTCGTAAACTAGTCTCTTTGGCAGCAATAATGGATTTATGGACAAACGACGATGACCTAAAAGGGCTACCTGCAGTAGTCGGCGAATTTAATGCACCTTCGGCGAATATTGGTGACATCGATGGGGGTCTCAGAGCAGGTTGCATTCAGGATGGCTTCACCGAAAGAGGTAATTATCGAACGCCTCTTGACGAACCCAGAAATATTGCCGACCCTCCCAACATGGTGGGGGGCACGAAACATCACTATACCTTCACGCCATCAGGACAGCCCGATGTTGGACAAAATTATCATCCACTCCCATACGCAGCAGAGAGTAGATTCGATGGGCCTTCCGTGCCTAGTCGTCCCCTTTTGGCATTACGACCAGCGATTCCTCTCAACACATCTAAGCTGCTGGACAAAAGTGACGCAAGTAAGACGAAGAGGACTTCAAAGCCTTGCGTTACAGCCGGGGTGAGGAAACAGCATACATTTGAGGATTCTATCACTATCTTCAACCTTCATGATGGCGCAGAAAGACAACGTAGAGAAAGAAAGAAGTACAAACCGCAGCGTCGGAGAGAGGTAGCAGACACTCGAAAAGCAGGTGCTTGCCTCTTATGCAAGCTTCGAAAGACACCAGTAAATGCTCTACGACTGTTCAAGAAATATCGTCGATGGCTGACATTCTCTAGTGTAACTTCGAACAGCCTTGTAAGGCTTGTCTCAGGGCTGCTGGTGACGTCCTTGGACCAGTTCTTTGTTCCAAGCTGAATCTTGTTTCTGCACGATTCAACAACGTAGGTAAGTTTGAGGAGCAGCCATTAGCCCACTCCTCCACTAGCTGCTTGCTAACAGAGTTCTTTGTCAGATTTCCTCGACCTAAGCAATCTGCGGGTGAGCAACGAAGAATACCGAATCGACTACCACCCTGGAACAGTTGCCCAAGCACACCTCACACACAAGTCTCGCTGCCCAAGCCAACCATCCCCTTCATACTTGCCAATCACAATTCAAAGACATACAACTCGTTCAGAAGGTAAGAGAAGCTTTGAGGTCGGTTACGAAGAGAGTATTTCGTCAACAGGAAAAGGGGCTTCGTTGGCATGGGGACATGAAACCTCTTTGTCCTATTCTATCCCAGGCCCCCTACCGCCACTAGATGATTTCATATTGTACTATTCCCGAAGTAGCTGCGGATACCCAAAAGGCTGCTTTGCTGGCACAAGGGCGGCTTTGACTTCGTTGGCAGAGAATTATTATAAATCTCGATTGAATTTACCTCTGGTAAGTGACGAGCCAAAGTTCCACTCGGGAGCAAGCGACACTAATCACTATTCCAGAAACATCTCATTGGCAGCATACTCCGTCTAGGACATCTATTCCAGATATACAGAATAGACTTCGCGGTGACATTAATCAATGAGGAGGACCCAGCGTGCTCAAATTTTGAGGGAGTGAAGCTCCAGACTCGTCTTGTGGTCGCACAGGGTATTACAGATCTCGAAACTGTGGTTCTGGAGGAGGTCAACCAGTTGATTTGCAGTACATGCTTCTCGAAACTCTGTTCGGTTTCAGTATGGCTACCACTATGGCTGCTCATACTAATATATCGGGATCATATGGTCTATCTCAAAGACCAACCCCCTCGGGATGCTGCTGGTAGGAGTGCAACTACACTGCTCCTTCAGACCGCAGCTAACATATAGAAACCTCCAGGCTCCAAATTTGAACTCGCAAAAAACCTGTATAACATCCTAATCACAATGCACACAGCAATCTTCAGAGCAAATTCGCCAATGATCTTTAACATGGAATCGGACAAACTATGTAAAGCCATATGGGAGGATGAAACCCTATTACGCTCTTTCAGAACTGCAAGGCAGGAGTTGAAATCTTTCTGTATGTTTTCATCAACTCATAATAATAGAGGGAAACTAATATCTCATAGTCACGACACAGAAGGAGAATTTACTTCCAGAAGACGCTCTTTTGAACACCCTCGTGATTGAAAAGGAGATCTTGTTGCAGACAAAAAAATAGCTGATAGAGCTATTCGAGGGCCCACTGCCAATCGACGGACACAATCGATAAAAATATGTCGGATTGCTTGGTTAAGCTGAGGCATTCCTTCGCGACGGAGTGCTTAAAGACTACATATTCGAAAGTATTATAGGGTTTCTAGCTGTCATCAACAAAAAATAGACTGCATCGAGCAAAATTTAAGAGAGCACCACAAAACCAATACATCGAAATTCAATCAACCTAGTCCCGCTAGTCTACTACGAAGCGACCAAAACAGGGTTTAAATTGAAGTGGTTCCCCCCGATCAAAAACACCATAATACGAGCAAAACTAAATTACTATACAGTCTTCCTTCAATTAATCAAGTGAATCAGGTGAAGGACATAATGGACAGGACATCGTGATTGCAAGCTTAGTCATGCTGGTCCTGGGTTCTGTTGGAAAAACAAATTGTTATTAATGAAAGTAATCAGAATGATGATGGTGATGATGGTGACAACGAGTTTGACTGCTACTTGCAAAAGTTTAACGAGAAGGGTAGATTTGAAGAATTTTGGAGAGAAAGGGAAGCAACATACAGGAAGCAGAGAACCCTGAAAACCCCCCTGTGGCTTTTATTGACTTGGAAACTGAAAGATTGAAGTAAGAATGCTCATGGTTGATGCTCGCCATTATCCAGGTTTCATTTTTTTCGTTTTTTTGGACGGGGAAAATTTCATTGCGTGTTGGCGTTCTTTCAGAAGGAGTAAGAGAATGCCCATTTTGGTAGACTGAATTTAGGACGTCTTAAACCATAGATGCGCCTTTAAGAGTCCCGTGTATTTAGGACATTGGAAGAGGTTAAATTTCGGAAATGAGATTATCTTATTAAGGATATTTTAAACGAGTGGATGTCCCTTGAAGGAATGTTCGACCTTAGTGTCCGAAAACTCATGTGCCAAAATCGACCCCTCATTTCTCGACCGAAGAGGGCGTTTTAGAAAAAGTTATCTTTCGATTTGAGTAGGCTCACAAATTTGATTGTTCGTTCAAACCCTTTAAAAAACCAAGTACTCTCTTTACCAGCCCCTGAACAATATCTTCTTTATCCCCAGCCAAATTATGAGTTGCCCCCTCTAAAATTCCCGAATTAGTTTCATCAATTATACCCTCCCCCTTCTTCGTAATATCTACCCATCTCCTCAACAAACCTTCCTTATCAAGTGTCTTCGGCATATACTCGTCATTACCAGAAAACAACACACAAAGAGGGGTCTCCTTCGGTAACATCCCAAAACTCTTTAATAATTGCTCATCCTTCAAATCCGAACTGAAATAATCATCATCCCCATCATGATTCGGGCTAGCCAAACTAATCCATCTCCTTGCCGTCACCGGAGCCTGACCAAAAAAGTTCTTCGTCTCTTTAGAAGGGAGGATTTCATCCCCATTTCCGGTTTGAATCATTTTTTGAGCAGCTTCACAACTGCTTTTGTAAAGAGAAGGGTCCATTGACATGACGATTGCTTCTCTATCACTTGCTGCAGCCTGGATTATTGCTCCTTGGATTTTTGGTCGATTTTGATGACCCTTTCCGGTGAGGTATTCGAGGACGTCTTGGCAGCCTGTCGAATGGCCCATTAGGACTACGGAACCGGTTTTTATGGTTCGAAAGTAGGATATGCATTTGGCAATTTCTCTGGCGTCGCGGTTGAGAGAAGATGTTCCCCAGCCGACGTAGGAGGATGATAGATGTATTTGGGCGAGGGTCCAGGTTAGTGGAAGAGCATCAGAGATTGAAGAGGGGTAGGGCACAGTGAGAAGACCATCGAAGAGACCGCCGATGAAGATGACGAGGTTTTGGGGAGGGGTTGAGCCTTGGGTAAGTGAGTTGGGAGTATGTTCAAATGCTGTGAGGCGAGGGGTCTGGGTCGGTTAGAATAAGAAAATGCAGACTTGAAAATAGAAAAGTTGAGAACCCTCATCATGTTATGATCTTTCCCGTAGGAAATAGTCGAAGCATCCCGACATGATAGAGGGATTGCTAAGAGAGAGTAGGGCGGAGGAAGGGAGAAATAAATACTCACATAGAGGTGTACAACGCCTTGCCTTGGACCTGACATATTGAAACTCTTTCAAGAGCCAATGTGGTTGAAGGAGCGAAGATTGAAGCTCAATTCGGAAAACCTGATTACTTTTGAAGCTCTTCTAGTTCTTGCGAGACAAGATTTGATGAGTAAGACTCCTACAAAAGCTTGACTATATTATCCTGCAAAGAATGATATCAGGTAGGACGACTACTGCGAAAAGTACCCTTTTTTGAAAATCTAGAGTTAGGTGAGGCACGGTTCTGTAAGAAACTTCAGATCTGATATCAGATTGAGCGTCAATCGTAATACATAAGCAAGCCAAGAACTGTCGTCAAGTAGCTAGCTGCACTCCCGGTCTCTTAACCCCACCCTACAAGCAACCGATCACGAACTTCCAGCTTCAACCTCAAAGAATCCACCACCACCTCCAACACCACAGCCTCAACCTCCAGCGCTTACCTTCCTCCAGCCCTCAGGATGGTCCCACAACACACTCCCGTATCTTCTCTCCTAACCCCCCTCCTCCAATCCTTCCGCTCACTCTCCATACGACAAACCGCTGCCACCACTACCCTTCCAGCAATAAGCCAACTCCGCCCCTTTAGCTCCACCCCCATTAACCTCGCAAAGAAAGGTGGAAAACCCAAGAAAGACCCAAGAATTGGGCTAATAAGATACCATATGCAACATGCGACTACGCCGCGGCCGTTGCGATTGAGTCGGATGAGGGCTTTGAGACATTGGACTATACATCGAGCTTGGATGTTAGCGAGAAGAAATAAGTTGGCGGAGGAGGAGGAAGAGCTTTATAGGTTCGTCTTGCTCATCTAATTGATGACTTCTTTACCCTTGAACTCAATTGGTTCAATTGGGTCATTTTTAAGGAAATAGGCTGACGAGGATGGTTTAGAATGTATCAAAGTATACACTCAGCTATGGAAGAACTTCGATTGATCGACCTTCCTGGAACAAAAGATGCGGGTCGATTGTATAGAATTGCACTGGAGAAGAAGGGGATTTTTGGGCATGGGGCTGTACCGATTGAGTATGCCAGATTTCAGACTGACACACCTGGTCCAGAACCGTGGAATCATAGTTGGACTAGATAGGGATGTGGATGGTTAGAAATGGTTAGAAATGGAAGTGGTGCGCAGGCAAGCCTCAATGTTGATTGAGTGTAGGATCTGAGTTAAACTTAAGTCTAATTGTGGTACTTGAGGAAAATCTCAAAAGACTAGCATTAAGTGATGCTGTGTATAAAACAAGATTGGCAATCCAACCTAAAAGCCACAATATATCAAAGATCATTTTCATGACGCTTGGTACGTCTCTCTTATGTACAATTGTCTCAATTAGACCAACGCTATCCATCCGCAAGCAATGCAGCAAATCGTTCATCCATTCCATCCATCCGCAGTCTGGGTATGTGCTTCGACTCGAAGGAAAACACAAGAAAAGGAGTGTAAGACCAGTCGTCGTGATCAGTCATTAAAGCTTCTATCTGCAAGCTCCGTCCCGGATCCGGAAAATACCCTGCAGCAAAATAGACTGACTTTCCCGAAACTTTTGATATAGCAGAGTCTGTTGGTAGGAGAGAAAACCCGCCGAGTGGAGGAAATCGTAGTTGGTGAAGAGAAGGTCTTGACCGCATTAGAAAGAGTAGTGTTGAATTCGCTCCCCCGTTCAAATGCCGTACTGTGCCTCCGACCTTAACATCCAATGTTTCATCCGTGCAACTCCAACCAATTACTTATAATATCACACAACAGCCCCCACCTTCCCCTTTCTCAAATGTCAGCAGAGCTGCTCTGGTGGCCGCCTCAAACACATCATCAACTCCTTCCCCAGTTAGAGATGAACATTCTAGGTATTTCCGTGCGCCGATGTCGTGTGCAATTTCCGTAGCTTCTCGTGTGGTGACGAAATGTTGTGACTTCAGGCGCATCTCCTCAATGGCTACCGGATCTTCCCGCAAATCCTTCTTGAGGCCAACCATGATGATAGGAACGTTCGGGCATCTTTCTTGAGCCTCCTCCACCCACTACGAATTGTCAGTTAATGCTCAAATAAAATACACTCCTTTCCTACCTTGTGTTTAACGTTGTCCAAAGAATCGGGAGTATCTATGGAGAATCCAATCAGAATAACATGTGCTTTTGAATATGCCAACGGCCGTAATCGTTCGTAATCCTCCTGTCCTGCTGTATCCCATAATGCCAACTGAACACTCTTTCCATCCACTCGACAATCTGTCACGTAATTTTCAAAGACGGTAGGGACCTAAATTGCAAGTGAGTATTTGCGCAAGAGGTTCGATAAGGTGGTCACTAACATAATGCTATGCGGGATGTCAGCATCAAACCTATGTTTTAACCGGTCCAGAACTTACAGTAGGAAAGTATCCAAGAGTGAAGACGCTGAGCAGAGATGTCTTCCCGCAAGCTCCATCACCGATTATTACGAGCTTCCTACAGGATGGTGAGTAGATGTTCAATGAAGGTACTGTAAACAAAATTGGGCTCCAAGGAGTTTTCCAAGGAGGCCAGAACCCAATTGATAGGCATGTGCTTCATGCGACGCCCATCGAAAGGCATAGATTCCAACAATCGCTCTTAACCAACCAGTCTTCCAGGGAAAGTTTCCACCGCCAGAGGAAAATTCCACCATCAGATGTTGTCGACGTACCTTCGCATAACATTCTGGGCCTGTTGTTGAGCCATGATACTGGAACGGGTGGTATGGTGATTTCAAAGGGATGAGGAGGGGAGATGAGGAGTAAATGTAATGTCCTGTACCAGTGAAGGCAAGGAGAAAAGGTAAAGGGGCACAATTCTGGTTGCTGAGATTATCGGGCAGAGAGGATCGATTGTCGATTGTCGATTGGCAGCAGCCTGGCGATAGCTGCAGGTCTCGGATAAGCCGAAGGATGAGGTGAAGAGAACGGTGAGAGGGGGACGACGAGCGCGCAACGGGGGGTTGATGCTGTTATGATCTGCTTGAGGGAAGAGAATAAGGAACGGTATTTATTTGACCAGTGCCGGTGGAATAGGATGGCTGCCAGGTTCGACTGTCGCAGGTTGAGTGGAGAGCTTTCTCGACTGGGGAACCAACTGGGCTGAGTCGGCACCCTGGCTCCGGCCTTTTTGGAGCGGGCTCGTGGAGATCTGTGACAAAGTCAAAAAGAGGATGCGCTGGGGATGAGGCTCGTATTGGGCGGCAGGTTCACGGTGGGCGCGAGGAACGAACACGGGAGCAGAGAATCGAGCGCGGAGACCAGCGAGCTGGGAGTACCTGAGCGAGCAGAGGAGCAACGGCGCGTAGAGGGGAGGGAGTAGATCTGTCAGAGTTGTACGGAGTACGTCCAGCTTGCGTGGGCCCTGCAGCAGCCATTCGGTGCCGCCCTGGAAAATGAGTGCACGTGACGGCGACGGCGGCCTGAGGCCGGCGCCAGACATCGCTGAAGTCGTCCTTGCAACTTCAATCCAGCCAAAAGAGATACAACGAATAGTGCACCACCCACCCCCAGCAGACGGCCCTCCCTTGTTACACCTCTCTCGCAAAATCCCTAGGAACACTCTCCCAGCTCTCGCCGCCATCCGCGCCCATCCCACGAGTCCCAACCCTCCACATCATCCTTTCCCCGAGCACCCTCCTGGTGGGGCACGCTGCTGTTCACCTCGCTGTGAGTCTCCGAGATCACTGTACCTGCAGTTGACGCTTCACTGGCACGAGCCTGGCCGAGCCGGTTCTGATTGCAGGTGCGGAAATAGGCCCATTCTTATGCCCCCTCACACAACCTCACTCTGATCGGCATGCCCGCGAACCCACGGCAAACAACGATCCAATTCCCGGCCTCTCCTTCCTCGAGAAATACGTCCAAGTACACTAACAAGGATGGTTCGAAGTTCATAACGATTCCTAAATCCATAGTTACCACCGAGTCATCTGAGACATCCCCGGCAATGGCACAAACAACTACCAAGCCAAATGGCCAAGCGCCCATGACTCCCGCAAATACCAATGGCGCCTCAGCAGGTGTGAACAGGAAGAAGCAAAAGCGGAGGGAAAAACTAGCTGCGAAGCTTGCCGCGGAACAGCCGTTGAGCACCAGACCAAATGGAACGCAGTCAGCTGTTCCTATGCAAAGGCCTATACGTGGATCAAGTCCAAGGTTTCAACAGCAGGATCTGGGGGATGAATATGCAGATAATGAGCAGTTCGATGCCGCAGAAGGGGATCAATATGACAGCAATGACGCCAATAGTTGTTCTAGTTCATCCAGGCAGGGTGGGTCCCCTTCGAACGGATATGCAGTGCCCTCAAGTAATACGGCGAAGAAATCGAAGAAGAAGAAGAAGGGCAAGGGTTTTCAAACGCAGTCAGATCATATTCATTCCCATGTAAATGGTACCTCCCATCACGTATCGCTTCCCTTACCTCCATTAGCAGCTACAAGTATGCCTCGTGGTCCTGGGATTTCGAAAGAGAAAATATGGAATACGTCTTCGCAAGAAGAGCGTGAGCGAATAAAGGAATTCTGGCTATCTTTAGGCGAGGACGAACGCAAGTCTTTGGTTAAGGTAGAGAAAGATGCAGTATTAAAGAAGATGAAGGAGCAGCAGAAGCATTCGTGCAGCTGTACGGTATGCGGGCGCAAACGTACGGCCATAGAAGAGGAACTAGAAGTGCTCTACGATGCATATTATGAAGAGCTCGAGCAGTATGCAAATCACCAAGGAGACGGGGGCCCTCCAATGATGCCTCCGCCACGTCGATTTGGTGCAATTGGAGGTCTTCAGCCCCCGAATCGTCTCCCCCCCGCATTCAATGGCCAGCAACCGTCAAAGGGTAGAATAGTGGAACAACTTGGGGACGATGAAGAGGAAGAGGAAGAAGGGGATGAAGAATATAGTGAGGACGATGCAGATGAGGACGATTACAGCGATGAGGAGCCAGAAGAACTCCCTCGAAGCCATGCAACAGATTTCTTCAATTTTGGGAACAGTCTGACGGTACAAGGCGGAATTCTGACAGTAGCCGATGACTTACTTAAAAACGATGGCAAGAAGTTTATTGAGATGATGGAACAACTTGCGGAACGTCGAATGGCACGGGAAGAAGATGCCAAAGAAGCGTTCTCGAATCCTAATTATGGACATCCACCGAACGGCATGCACTCTCATCCTCATGCACATAATCATCCTCCTCCGCCGGATGATGAGGAATATGATGACGAAGATGAGGAGGAGGAAGAGTACGATAGTCAGGACGAGGACTATGATGAAGAGGAGATGGTATGTTTGACAATCGAAAAATGCGTAGAAGGTTCTAATATTCGTAGGATACGATGACGGAAGAGCAGCGAATGGAGGAAGGACGACGAATGTTCCAGATATTTGCAGCTCGGATGTTTGAGCAACGGGTCCTGACAGCGTACAAAGAGAAAGTAGCGGCGGAACGGCAACGAAAACTCATCGAAGAGCTCGACGAGGAAAGCCGTGCTGATTCTCAAAAGAAGGCAAAAAAGGCCAAGGATGCCCAAAAAAAGAAGGAGAAGCTTGCCCAGAAGAAACAGGCCCAAGCTGAGGAAAAGGCAAAACTGGAGGCAAAGAGGGCTGCTGATGAGGCTGCTTTGCGCGCTGCTGAGGAAATAAAGGTAGAAGAACAACGCCTGAAAGCCGAAGAAAAAAGGAAAAAGAAAGAGGCGCAGAAAAAGGCCGAGGAAGAGGAACGATTAAAGAAAGAGGCTGAAAAGCAACGAAGGTTACAGGAGCAACGCGAGAGGCAGGCTGAACTTGAGCGCAAGCAACGCGAAGCCAAAGAAAAGGAGCGCAGAGAGAAAGAAGAGCTCAGATTGAAGGAGAAGGAAGCGAAGGAAGCTCGAGAACGAGAGATCAAGGAAAGAAAGGAGAAGCAAGAACGTGATAAGCGAGAAAAGGAGTTGAAGCTTAAAGCAGAACGGGATGCCAGAGAGAAGCAAAAGCGAGAAGAACTAACGGCTCAACAAGCTGCTGCACAAGCTGCAATTCAAGCCGCCAAGCGACCACCAGTTCCCATTCCTACAAATCTGCAATCTCACTCTATTTCATCTCCACATATCCCCGTGGCAACGCCAGCAATTCCTAAGGCCCCTACGCCAATCAAACTTCGAACAACCTCTTCACAGCACGATTCAAGTTCTTCTGTGCCTGCAACACCACAAACAAGGGGGCCTAGCCAAAACGTTTCTCCAGTCCCAAGTACTCCTTTGCAAGGCAGCCCGGGACCTATTGGCCCGCTAGGAAAAGCACAAGCACAAAACCCCTACCTCTATCATCCCCAAGCAACATCTCCCATACATGCAAGTCTCAAGAGCCCTCCGGTAATGCCACCAACAAGTCCTTATGGAAGTATTCCGCCGATGGGAATGGGTTATCAACCAAGTATTCCTATGATGGGTCCAGCATTTGGCGGGCGTTTGCCATCAGATATGATGTATAATCATCCCCCAATGAACGGCCCGTATCGATCCTTAGGTGCACCGAATGGCATGCCCATACATCCTGGCCTTAATATGTCACAGATACCCCAAGGTAGAGGCTTCCCAATACCACATGGTCTGCCTGGGTTTCCACAGCAGGTTCCTAGTGGCTTAGGAGGGATTGGTCAAATCTTCGGACCTATAAAAGATGGCCCTCCGCCTCAAGTCCATTCTAGACACCAATCTGCATCTTACGACCCCATAGGGAATGTACCACAGGCTCAACCAATTGCACGGCCCGCACCCATTGGGCGGCCATCAAGTGTTGTCCACGGACAACGTCGTGGCGACACGGGTAACAACGATGTTGATGATCTGAGCAATCACCTAGGCAGCAGTGCTTTGTTAGATGACTCGGACGAAGCAATCACCCCGGGCCCGGGCACGAGACGCTCCAGTGTCGCTCCTGGAAATATTGGTCGACAAAGTTTCCAAACTCCTTTTGGTGGCCTTGACCCCACCGCTTTTGGCAGTCCAGTAAATGGCTTCAACGGATGGGGACCGCCAGCAAACCCTTTTGGAGCGTCGTCTCTACCTGGCTCAACCTACCTGACACATTGGACTTCGAATTCTGGTTTCGGGGGGAACCCTCCCATGCGTCCAACTCAGCCTCGCTCTGTAACCATTAGGCAAATGATCTGCCGTGCATGCAAAAACCTAGAAGGATCTACTCCTGATGGATACTATCCTCTCAGTGCCATCAAAGAACAGATTGATAGTAGTAATCCAGCCGGAGATCCCATCTCGGAACAAGATATTAATGATATCTGTGAGACAGAAGGCAATGCAATCAATGGCGGTGGAAACTTCAATACTCGTGCAGATGAGAATGGACAATTATACATCAAGCACGAGCTTAATATACCCAGCCTCAATCGTCCGCTCGGTGCCCCTGGCGAAATAGGCAGCCCAGTTGTTGGCAATGGGAGTCTTTCTCGCTTTCTCGTACCTCCTCCGGGACTTTCTTAGCCTAAGTAGCATTCAAGATAAATTCTTCTTTGTATCATTGCATCGTGGCATGTAAATGCACGATATGGCGTATTTGCTTCAGCGCTCTCGCTTCTAGTCATTGACCCACTTTTGACGGATGGGATGAATGGAAGGAATTCAGATGTCTAGCTAGCTTTTTGACCGCTAGCAAGACTCCACGGTGCTCAAATGTATTGGTGTGAAGCTTAACGCTTCATCTTCTTCTTATTTCGAAGCAGATAGCAAGCTCACAAATTTAGTAGCATTCACCGTGTTTTGGCCTCCCATGTGTGATTGATCGCTTTCTCTACTTATCTGCAGCATGGGCTTTTTGAATTACAAGTAGGGATTTAAAATGCCATGTCATGCGAAATTGTGATCTTGCTGTTCTGTTGGTAGGAGCCGTGCTCCGTGCGGTGCCAGTGAATTCGACGATCTTACCTAAAGACATTACGAGTAGTAAATTCACGCTTGGGAAAGCATGTATTGATCGCATTGGACATGCAGGGTATATCTCTCCCTATCTCGACGAAGTTCTAGGCAAAAATATCCTCGTTCTTCGTTCCTCTATTATAGTCGTCTCCAATTTCAGAGGGTTGATTTTTTTGCCGTAATTTACACTTTCAGATCTTACATCTTGCCAGTCCATAAACACAAGAACTCTCAATTTAAATTCAGCTGGTATTAAATACATCGCAGCTTTGCACTCCAGGTTTAAAATTTCGAGCGTTTCCCACCTTCCTACACTTGCTGTAGAGAGTCTGATAAACATCCTACGATGATGCACTGAAGCTGCTGAAATAGTCACAAGTGGCCTCGTAGTTAAGCTACTTGTCCCTGACCAATAATTCAAATACAAGTTTCCTGGGCGCAAAAGTCTCACCAAATCCAAGCCTATTGGTCTTATCTTCCTCCCCTCTGTTCACCATCCCATCTTACAGAATTTGTGACAACATCAACCCTCTAGGGAAGGAGATAATCTTGACACTATTTGAACACTACAGAACAAGTTTGGATGGCTTTGCTAAGCTAAGTTTAAAGTTCTATCTGATAGAAAGTTAGTGGTAGTGTCGTGACCGTCGTTTTGATCTCTCTATGTGCACGATAAGTAACTAATCTAATTAATGGGGTAGGTCCTGTTTTTATGAGGGTTATGATGCAAAGAAATTTGTTTCATAGAGTGAATATAGTGTCTAGACCACTGAAAAGGAGCACTACTTGTACTACGCTGGTTGAGAATAGCCCTTAGAAAGATGTGGCCCATTAGTTTCCTTCAAAGTGGGCTCCATAGGGTACGGAGACAACTTGCGGATCGGGGATAATCACTTCCAGAGACGACAGCCAAACCATGCCGGCTAATCTCAAGTGCAGCTAAAATGTGATACCATGTAAGTTCTGGTATAGAGAGAATTTGTAATTGATATTCTAAACTAAAAGAAAATAAACGCTACCTCTAAATATTTATAGGCATTGTATTGCAGCAAGCGAGGTCGCATTTTCCCTCGTAGCTCCCTGAATCCTAAGCCGCTCTCAAGTAGATTGGTATATTCGTGGAAAATACGATATAGACCCAGGGTTTTTTTCAAAGCTAGTAAAGCTAGTAAAGCTAAAGAAAAATGGTGAATTCGCGGTTGCTTAAGTCAAGCGACAGCGGCGATCTAGCTGAATAATTGAGGACGACCTAACAGGTGAAATTTCTGGTTCATATTTAGATCCTAATGGAATCATTATCACAACAAATCTGATTTGGGAAGGACTATATATTATTCCGAATAGGCCCATATGCTCCAAACCCTAGATCCTTCACAAGCCTAGATAGTTATTGAATTAATAATATTCATCCTTTCTCCATCTAATCAATAAAAGGTAGGCGTAATGCCAGTTCTAGATCATATATGTTTTACTATCATTATTCAAGTAAAAGTTCGGGCCATTACATGCGGCCCACCCCACCACTTTACACCAAAATACCCCCTTTTTAAAATTCAATAACTTCTTATTTAATAATTTGAATCTTATAAAATTGAAGATATAAATTACGAATTACTTCTAGTATACTATATTAGAGGTAGAAGACTTTAAGGTTTTAATTGTGTATTTTGTATAGTATACTATATTAGAGGTAGAAGACTTTAAGGTTTTAATTATGTATTTTGTATAGTACCAAAGCTAGGCTATGCTTAAAAATCGCTAAAAATCGGAATTTGTATATAAAATAAGGGATTTTTAATTTTAGACATAACGTGGTTTATCACCGAGTCGCCCACTTTTCCTTACATTCTACCCTACCAATTTTAACACGCGTTTTCTCAACCACCACAAATGGAAATTCAAACCGAAGAAGCTCGAGTTATTTTAGCTATTAAGGCTATTCGTTCATCTAAGACAATTAATACTCGAACGGCAGCAAAACTATATAAAGTCCCTAGAACTACACTTCGAGACAGAATGGCCGGCCGAACCC